>AWWV01012337.1:0-82359 GCA_001974805.1 Corchorus capsularis | reverse complement strand
TTTTTCTTTTAATTTTCCTTAATTTCCTTGTGTCCTTTAATAAGTATTGGGCAATTCATTTAATTTAAATGGGTATGGATATGTCAATATTAGCAAGAGGACTTTAATATTTGATTAATGATAAATAGATATTTGTTTTTTACCTTTTTTTTTCAAAAAAAATCATACTTTCAATCCCAAAAATCTTTGTTCATGCGTTTTGATGTTGTTTTACTTGAATGATTTTAAATGATTGAGTTTTGAAAGTTTGAAGTCTGAGAGAATTTGAGAGAATTGAAAAGTTTGAAGTTTGATAGAAAATAAAGCAAAAGGCAAAATAATCCAAGAAGGGGACGGTATTTAGCAATTCAGTAACTTAAAGAGAAAATAAATAACAACAACAAGTAACCATAAAGTGGCACTAATTAAATAATTAGTAATTCTAATTAATTTTTATGAATTAATAATAGTTAACAAATAAATGATGCAGAAAATGGTGCTATATATTGGAGGAGAAAAAAATTTGGTGTAAAAATATTCTCAAAAGATTCTTTCTTAGTACCATTTTAGTGCAAAATTTGGTGCTATACGTTGCACTTGCAAAGATAATAGACATTGCATTAAGAGAGTTTCCTCGATCTGAGGTTCAACGGTCCGAGGTTCAACAAGACTACCCTTCAAATTAGTAAGAATTCAATGCAAGTACAAAATAAAATGTATGCATCTAGCATTAATTGTCTAACTAATTGTAAATAAAAACTTGGTAAAAAGGACAGAGCAAACTGCAAACAGAACCAAGAGCTAGGTTTACATGCATCAGCATTTTCCTAGAACTAGATACCCTGTAAGAAAAGTGAGTTTGCCCAAGTACTGGAAAATGGAAATGTTTAGTAAGAACATGTTTGGTTTAAACATGGAAGAAACAAGTAAATTTCAAGAAAAAAAATCTAACAAAAGTTGGCAATCAACCTCAAATGTCTTTATTTTTATGTAGTGTAATAAATAAAGGTCCCCCATTTTTTCACTTAAAAACTCTTTTTAAGTCTCAATTCTCAAACCCAAAATTCCCCACACACTCCTCAGTCCACAGTCCACACAAACCCAAAAAAACATTGAAGAAAAAAACAGGTCTCAAATACTGAAACGCAGATCAGCATCAGCACCATAAATATTACTCTACTATGTTTGAAATCTGGCTTTGATCCCCCACCATGTCAGAATTTAATTATTAAACTGAATCCTAGAGTAATGAATGATAAAATAACAATATGTTATTACTAGTATTATTTATATTTATTTATGAGCAAAAAGAAATATAAAGGACATAGTACTAATTTTTTTTGCCAATTGCAATTAGCATGTGGCATGATTAATTTTTGTGATATATCAAATTCCTTGAATCAAAACAGGCATCTTCTCTCTTGTCATGCAAGCCAGCCTGTATCTCACCATTTTCAATCTTTCATTACCCTATTATTGGTACTGTTTTTTTGTCCTTTTAAATTTTAATAAACCCAATTTTTTCATAATATTTCCTAATGCAGATGGTTACCTTACATTATTATTGGACAGCAAAGGTCCACAAGGCTATAAGAAAAGTCTTAGTATGAGGATGGAGATGGCTCTTATAGAAGGTACTATGATTTATATCTCATCATTTTTTTATAGATTTCGAAACTGGTCCTTTCATAGTCTCTTCGTGTCTTAGTCAAGGTTTCATAGTTTTTCCTCCATTTAATTAAAATTGGTAAGATTTTGGTATAAACTCTTTAGCATCTAGTTATCATATTAAATTTTGACTAATTTAGAGTCGAGTAGTATCAAATTCTAAAGGAAAAAAGTTCTCTTAAATCCAACATCTATTTTCTTCATTCATAAGATTTGAATCCAAAACTTTTGTGATCAAACGGACTACAATCCAAAAGTAAATGTTTAATAGGATAATGTTTTCTTATATTTAAGTACTAACTCAACTTAAAATATATAGTATACAATATATATAGGATGCTATTTTCTTGAGTAAAAATAAGTTTTTCTATTATGTACCAAAATAGAATAACAGGGTTTCCACTTTCGACTTTCTTTTCATTTAGTAGGTGAAGTCCATTATATTAAAGGGCAGCATGATTTGAAAGTTGAAAATGATTTGAGACCTTAGAGAACTATATTCATAAAAATTTCATTGCCTTGCTAACATTAGTCGGTGATGCAGGAAAAGTGACTAATTATTAAAAGTTATGAAATGGAACTCAACAGGGAGTAAAAGCAAATTAAAATTCTGTGGGATTAACAAATGGGGGAACTTTCTAAAAGAATTCAAGACCCACTTATATTAAAGTAATAAAATGAAGTAACAAAAAGAAAAGCTCACCATACATTTGAGATAGCATATGTAAAAGGTTGTGGGGATTCCTGTAAACAATGTCCTTTTGCCTTCTCTTGCCTTTCATTTTCATAGCTGAATCATTTTCTTAGGAGAAAAAAAAATTCAAAACTTCAAATCCAAAATAATTTAAAGCTTATTGCTAGAAGATTGGATGTTCTTTTAGTGACCCAAAAGAGATTTTCATCATGGCCACAGATTTGGACATCCTTCTTCTAGGCCTACTAGGGGACAAAATGTAAACTATTACCCTTAGATTCTTGGATATAACTTTATATAGGGCAAGGATAATTTTGGCATTTTATTTATAATTTATATCTTTTATGAATATATATATATATATATATGAATAATTCTTGTCACTTTCCTATGTTTGCAGCCAACAGTCCAATTATTTCAACTTCAATAGAAGATTTCAAATATGTTATTCATATTCTGAACAAAAAAAAAATATATATGTTATTCTTATTCTTTCAATATATCTATTTGGGAGTCAGCAATTGTCTCTTTCTCTGGGCAACTTCAAGTTGGTACTCCTAACATTCATAAGGAGACAAATATTTATCATTTGTTAAATTCATTTTTTCAGTAGAAGTGTTGTTTTCTAATGTATGTTGCATAAAATATAGTATATTTCTGTAGTGAATATGAATCCTTCTATTAGTTCTCAAGGCAACATGTTGACAAAAATTTTATAGTATTTGAACTTTTATGTCCAAATTTGTTATTGGTGCTAAGTATAATAGAGAGACATTGGTTCAAAAAGACACTCAAGTGATTATAAATTGAGACCTTATGAGAATGAGAGGTTTTGAATTCGAATTCTGAGATATGTGAGATGAGATTATGGAATGAAATATACTCATGAAGACATATCCAAATATTAGAGCTCGAGACTTCTTGTAAGAGATCTCGGATTTGAATCCTGAGATGGATGGATTGTGATCATGAAATGGGATAAGGCTGCCTCCCATTGTGAGGTAGAAAAACCCAGAGGAAGTGTGGTAATAAGATGGAACATTTGTTCAGCTAAACCTCAGTGCAAGCTTTGATAAAATCAAGTGAAACTCACTTTGGGCCTTTTGAGGCCATCAATGAGAGCAAAGTTAAAGAAGCCTCAACAAGAAAGGAGGACGAAAACCCAAAGTTATGACCCAATTTTATTGACCCACTTTATTTCGAAAAGCCTTCTTATTTTTTCATGGGCTTTTAATGGGTCATATAGATAATAGCTCCAAATGACCAGGGCCCAATTTAGGTATTTTCAAACAGATTTGATGTGTTGTCCAACAACATGAAAGAGTGATCAATAATGCTAATCTAATGTAATCTAGTGGGTGGCCAAAAAAAAATGTAATCTTTTGATGTAACCTTAATCTGTAAATATGTAGTATGCTTTTAAAATGAAATATCCAAAACCACAATGACAGAAATTCTTGAAGGTCGGGTTATATGTATGTGGAGAAGTGATTCCTAACCTAAACCAACTTTTGTAGGTCAATATTGACTTAATCTTTTGATGGAGCCTCAAACCACAGAAATTTTCATAAACCATGAGCCCAACCTGGCAAGCCAATAGTATGCTTCTACTTTCTCAAGAAAAACTGTGTAATCAATTCACCGATCAGATCATCATCATGTATTAAAAAAAAAGTACCATCCAAAACAGTACAAACTATTTACAAGGCTAAATTTCAAAGCACAAAAGAAAAGAAAAGAAATGAAAAAATATTGAACTTGCTGCTAAAGTAGACCTTTTCTTTTTCTTTTCATCCATTTTTTCTCCTTTCAAAAAGGGTAGTAATTAACATTAGATATATATATATATATATTAAGTACTTAACAACAAGGTTCTATGATTTGAGGTTGAGGACCCAAGTATTCAATTCTATCCATTTCTGAATTCTCTGGCACTTCAATTTCTTCCAACCATCCAAATTGATCACCCTCTTCCTCACTCACTACTGCACTTTCTCCATCTGCAAAATCAAATTGGCAAACTTCATTAATTATCAGTCACATTTTGAGATCATATATATATATGGTTAAAATTATATTAAACAAAAGTGATCAGAAGCTTAATCTTACTTGAAAATGCTGAGAAAGGGTGATCTCTGTAATATGAGCAATCCCGGCCGTCATCTTTAGAATAAGGAGGACCAATAATATCAAGCACTGCACAAGGTGTTATGGCTGTAAATTGATGGATATTGCCTCCTGTTGTAGGATACAGGACAGACGTGTCGCATGGCGCCATGAAGATGCTATCGGCTTTCAACCTAGCCAGTCTCACTGAAAAATGACACTATAATAATTAGCACAACAAGAACAAGTCTTTCAAGTTAATTAGTGACTAAGCGTGCAAGCAAAGATATTTATTTTATATATAGATTCTTACATTGGGAGGGTGGCATTGAGTCTTTAGAATTGACAGGATCAACCCAATCATACGATTTTATGTGCATATTCCCTAGTAAAAGTTTGCTAAACACGGTCATCCCCGGATGATTATGGAGAGGGATGACAGCAGTTGCAGGAAGAAAGAAAATGCATAGCTGCATAAGAGAGAAAAATAGCAAGAATAAATGTCAGCAGCTGCAAAATAATCAACTAATTATGATATGTTTATTGATAGGTTGGATCATGCTTTGTTTAATAATGTGTAGCCTAAGATTAATGGCAATTTGGCAAGTTTTCATGTATATATGCAATATAAAAATATCAGAAAAATACTTAAAAAGAGACAAGCTAGCCAATATCATACCGAAAACTCATCACATTGGTATATAGTTGTATAAGTGACCCTAGGAGTCCCTTTCACCGCACTTGTCGCCTTGAAGAACTGTAGATCTCTGCTAAGCCCAACATCTTCTGGTTTCATTTCATCTACCAAAAAAATAATCATAAAACTTGTCATTGTCGGTCGAATGGAACCACTTTTAATCACCCACAAGTTTAGAAAATAATTATATGATTCAAATCTAATACAACACATGCACGCATGCACAAGGACCATATCTATTATAAAAACCAGGTTGGCGCACATAGAAATAAGCAAATCTTCCTCATATATATGATCACATCATCATTTTTTATATAATATTATTATACTATATATATAGCCTTAAAGCAACAAATTAAAGGTGCTTTAATAGATGATGACTTAAACAACCTGAATACTATATATACATACATACTGAGGGTCCATTAAAGCTTTATTCGTTTTATATTTGCAGTTGCAAAGGTTCAAACCCTCGTCACTGAAACTAAGAATCGTCAGGACATCGGTCCAATAAATCAAGTTAAAGCCGACATAGTAATAGTATCTTTCATATAACATTTTGAAAATCTCTCTATAGTTTTTTTTTTCAATTTTTTTTTTCTGTTTATATGTCAAGTCTAGATCATAATCGGGTTTCTGATATTTAAGTACTAGTTAAGATAGATCAGCTTTGCCACGTGGGGGTCGAAAAGGGACAAAAATTGTTGTAGCCTAAAGCAAAGATATTTTTGATAAAAGTTCTTTAAAAATAAAAATTTACTGTTGATTATCAGCACTATGGCCTTTAATATCAACTCAAGAGGCAAAATATATGGATGCAAAAAGGCCACGACTTTACCTTAAAATTTATCTAGAAGCAAGCAAGCATGATCAGTTTTTTTTATCATCTCTCTTTTTCTTTTCTAATTTTTTTTCTTGATATTGTTCTTTTGGGAAAATTGCCTTGTTCTTATCATCATGAAAGACCTCCATTATATATTCAGTACATCAATTATTGTGACTTGTGAGAATTCTGCAAGAAAAATCCAAAGTTGGGGGAACTGGGAAATGACAGAATCCAGTTTGGCCTTATCCATATCTAAACTTCTAGGGCTAATCAAAGATCCAAAGATCCCATTTTTATTACTATTATCTTTTCATTTTCAGTTTCATGCATGCAATTTGAGGATTCCATTTTAGTAGCAACACTTACATATTTGACAAAATTAAAACTGATACAGAAGTACTACTATATAATAGTGATTATATAGCCACTAAAAGACAGAAACTAGATTTTCACTATGAAAAATTCTCTAATATATTACAAGAATCCATATTTTAACATTGATTTCTCTTCTCTTCTAAAACCCAGAGTGCAACAAACAGACAGATTCTTTGAACTTATCCATCAAAAGAATATCAAATTTTGCAGCAGGCATTTGTTATTATATATATATATATATATATATATGACAAATTTAAGAGTTTAATTAGTAACTTACCAAGAATGCTGCAAAGCTTGTTAACATCAGAAGGAAGAGGAACAGTTCCAGGGCCTTTGAAGATTTCTCTGCAACCAACAAAAAGCTCTTGCAATACTTTAGGGACTCTTGGAACAACATGGTGATGATGATCTCTTCTTCTCTTGTGTCTGGTTTTTTTGATTGTCTTGCTAACATATCTCACTTTGTTGCTCACATGTCTCACCGTCATCGTAGTACTATCGTTCCTTTGCGGCCCAACCAATCCACCGGCTTCGACCATCATCAAAAAAATTACAGGTTTTTAACTGTTTTCATGCAAAACCCAGAATTTAAAACTCAAGAAAAAACAAGAATTTCTTGATCGAAGAAGAAGAAGAAACGATCCCAAAACCCAATATAAAGAGATAACCTTAAAAACCCAGCAAGGGAAAAAAGTGGAGTTTTTGATGGTTTTGGTGAAATGGGTTCGTTTGAATCAAGAAGATAAGCTTTGAAATTTGCAAAGAGAGAGCAGAAAAGGAAGAAAAAATGTGAAGAGATTTGTAAGAAAGACTGTAGGGAGAGAAGGTGGTATATAAGGGTGGAGAGATAGGCAAAACCAGGGGCCATGAAGAACAGAACAGTGGATAAAAAAAGCTTTTATAGTTTTTTCTTGAAATTAAATTTAATAAAAGAAAACAACGGAAAACGAGTGGAAAAAAAGCGAAAGAAAAAGGCTGTTTTTTTATTTATTTTAATTTATATTTTGGATTCGGAAACGTAGCTTCCCGCCCCCAAGATTGAGAGTTGAAAAACTACCCTGTTAAGCGACCCCTGGTTTTTATTCTTGAAAAGGTGTGGAAAATTTATCTAAGGGGCAATGACGAAAATAACCCTATTTTTCAGTTGCTGTTTTTAGTAAGAAGTTGCCATTTTTAATTTTAAAAGGTTCTGCCGTTAGAAGAATTTTTTTTTTTCAGTTTTTTATTTCTTTATTCCATGTGATAAATTTTTTAATTGAATTCTATAGATACATGTTAAGGTATCTTCCAATTTGCACCTTGCTATTATTGCTATGATTAAGTGCTATATAGACAAAATATTTCATACCAAAAATAGTTTTGCATTTTCTTAATTAACCATATGATTCAGTTCTGGATTATTCGAACTCTCAAATAACAATATAAGAATGAAATGAGATATGAGTAGAAATTCAGATAAGAACATATTCTTCATTCTTTTACTACAAGTCTTAATGTATCTAACAATTACATTAACTCATGAAAATTTAAAATCATCAAGCTATATTAGATCTCAAGTCCTAAAATACTATATATTTTCTTCATTTATATATACCACTCGAGCCCAAGTCATTTATAAATTCAACTTAAAAAAATGGTTTAGAGAGGGAGGACCGGAGGAGGGAGTATAATATTGTTTTGCACAAAATATATTTATTGTTTGTTATTTATTTTTGACCGTGTTAATTAACTTTTGACAAATAAAAAGGCAAATAATTACAAAGAGTAACTCTAGAAACACGTTTTCACAAAAAAAAAAAATTCTAGAAACAAAGTGATTACTGATTTCTCCTTAATCATCTCCATACATGATCCTTGCATATATCTTCTCTCTCTTTTATTTAGTTGTTGTCTTCCATAATGGAAAAATATTAATAAAATATCAATCCATTTAAAAAAAAATAAAAAGAACAAAAAAGAACAAGAAATATCTAATTTTGTTCAAAAGGGAGTGAACCACTATTCTCATTAATTTTGGCAATAAATATGTGAGTTGAGTACAGGAAAAAGTACAGAAACGGGATAAATGTGTCATTCCCCTTTGCCTTAATTATAATTTTTGTTTTCTACTTAAGATTCAGATGTAACTTGTAAGAAGCTTGGCAATTGGCATTGCTTGTCGCAACTATATTGGCAGTGTTGTCAGTTTTTAACTTCATTTTTTGTGTTTCTTTCCTACTATCTTAATTTTCTTTTCTAGCTGTCCATGTAATGTGAAGCAGTACTCTTAGATGGACCCATAAATAAATATATAATAATTACAAAACGAATAATAATAGTAGTAGGAAAAAAGTAGACATCATGGATTCGAAATTTTATAATTAATAATCAAATGAAATTAACGAGTAATGAACTTAATTTATCTCTAATGTAGAAATATCTATATATATCATATATTGAATGGAAATTTTAGCTTTATGATTAATCCCTACATCATCCCATCAAGTCTTTCTTGGCTTGCTAATTACATCTGAAAAGCATGTGAATAGAAATAAAGTTATTATCAAGTCGTTTACCGTCAGTGGAGTTTAGTTGCAAGACTGCGTCTCCATGTATGGATCTAAAAGGGTGATATGTGACCCAATAATGAAATAGATATAAATATTAAAATTTTGATTAATTATGAAATGAATTACTTTGTCAACATGAGTTTAACCCACCTCCATCAGTATATATGGATGAAAATCATCATTATTGTCAACTAAGGATATCGTCGGACTTTGCTGAACAAGACTAATTTTTCGTAGATGCATCAAACTCTCCCAAGTCCCAAGTCCCAACAAATGTATTTTCAAGAATCGACTTTGTTGAAAATAAATATTATCACTTATCTAGTTCAACGAGTTGTTTGTTGGTTCATAAGCTAGAAGGCTAGTAGCATCTATCGCACTTTAATAGTGACTTACATTATTTTGCCTCGTAATCCTCCTTAAGATGGAAACGATATGATCTCTAACGTGTTAGATGTCCCAAAAAAAAGGGTGCCGAAGTAATATTGGTTGTGTATGAAACAGTTTTTTCGGTTTTTTTTTTTAAATTTTAAAAAACACACATATATATACTATGAAGTTAATGATCTCTTTTTAATTTTTATTTCTTTACGTCAAGTTATTATGCTATATGATATATATATATATATAATACACACACAGGTTCTCTCGTGATTATTGTCTTAGTTATTGGTTTTCTCTACTTGGTTTTAAAAAAAAATAAATTAGTATTTTAATAGTACTATACGTTTTCTTATTTATAAAGGAACCGCTTTCATGTTCGACTGATCGACTCTTTATGGACCGACAACAATGATGTAATATATATATATATATATATAATAATAATAAAAAGATATAAAAACATAATAGAACAATACAAATATTCTTAAATTTCAGAGCATTTACTTAGGATTATTAATATATTAATATTATTATATATTATATTATATAATCTATACTAATTATAAAGCCAACACTACAAAAAAAAGAGCATTTAGAAACCAAATTCAGAAACGAAAATAAACTGTTTCAAGACGCTTTGCAAACTGTCTCAGATTTCGTTTCTATTCAGTTTAGAGACATTTTTCCATTGAAAATATGTCTCTATTTTTCATCTCTATATCCCTTTTTTTAGTGCAAAACCTAAGTTTGTCTCACTAGTTAATTCGGGGACAAATTCAATTTTTTAAAATTCCAAAACAAAATGGATAAATATAATATTTAAATTTTATTTATATCATTTAAGAAATTATCCATTTAAAAAAATGGACACAAACTACCTTATAATAATTATTTTATTTCCATATATTCAGTCACGTAATAAGTAATAAGTGTCTGTTTCTTGTATGTATATATGAAAAGAAAAATATGAATAGTAGTACATAATATAAAATCCTATTTCCAAACTTGAATGAAATGAAGAATAATTTCTTAGAAATAGAAAAAGGAGGAGCAAGGGTATTTTAGAGAAATCGATTAGAAGAATTGAAAGATAACTTGATAAGCAACTTCACGTGGTAGCCACGTGGGGGAAAGGGTGAGGCAAAGAGGGGATGCATGGAGCCACGTTTCAGCTTCACAGTTCACACCAACTTTGTTCTTCCATTTTATTTATTGTTTTCGCCTCATGTGTATGTAAGGTTTGATGGCAATTCATGACATTTGTCACATTAATTTTTTAACCAAAGAAAAAAGTCAATCTCTTTTCTTCTGCTTTAAACTTCGGTAAGTTCTAATTCTAATTTTAATGTCGTTTTAGCTAACGGTTTTCAAGCTTTTCAGTGGACTGTGTTCATTCTTGTATGTAGAAGGGAAACAAAACAATGGTTTCATGGTTGGAAATATTCACATTCGGATCCTCAATTGGTGGCATGCCAATGGCATGAATGATTGATCAGTATATATGCTATGATTTGATGTATTCATATTTAAAAACTCCATTAATTTTCTATCAATACTTGATCTTAAATTCAATTCATATTGTCGTAGAGTTTACCAAACTATATAATGAGATTAAAGAATTGACATGTATATGTCTTTTTAGAATATTATTTTAAATATTAAATACATAATTAAGAAATCAGATATATATCTTTTCTTTTTCTTTTTTTGAGAAAAAAACGGATATATATCTTTTTTTTTTTTTGTTACAAAAGATGAGCCTATTGGCTAATTAATAGTAAATCCCCGTGGGAATGAAATCCCCCTGGCATCAGCATCTAAAAATTGGACCAAGAAATCAGGCTGTTGGTGGATAAAAATCGGATATATATCTGTTTATTAACTTGCATGTGAAGTATTAAAACTCTATTTATAACAGTGTATCAAATAGCTACTATTATATATGATATATTTAAGGAAATAGGAAATTATATATCGTAGTGGAGTATCAAATAATTAGTAATTACTCTAATTAAGGAGTTGGTATTTGGATTTTAAATTTGCAAAAGAAGAAAAAATGGTACCACAAAAAAGATGTGAAAGAACTTTTCTATATATGCATGCCTAAATATTAGAGTCTTTCTTCGACTTGTACTTGCAATTTGCAAATGAAATCTATGACTGGTTAGTAAAGTGGGCAATAATAATTAATATGCCTAGCTACTTGCAAATTGAAATTGGCAACGAAGTTAAATTTCCTACAAAATTTGACAGGGTGATGGAACATAGAAACGGATTAGGTTAGGGGAGTGTTTGTGTCTTTCCCGTTACAAAGGAAAGGACATCCAATTTGCTACCCTTTTCTTGACCAGCGAAGTGATAATAATAATAATGAAACTCATCCAAAAGGATTCACTTTTTGCTCTTTTTCCGTCTTTGTCTGAGCCCGGCATAGCCATACCCCCACACTAATCAAAGAGCTATGAATAATAAACCCGTGCAAACAAGTACTCCATCTCTTGTGGCCTTGGGCCGTCAATTTTTGCTAGCTGTAAGACGGTAGACGGCCCTTCTTGAAGTTTTTACCTTGCAATTCATCATTCACCAATCTGGTTTCACCCTCTAATAATTTTCTACTATTTGAATTTCCGAATCCTAAGACGAGAGAATTCGAGGAATTTGCTTGTAGATTACTTCAACGAGGAATTACTATATGAATCACTTCCACATTAGTTATGTTTAAAACAGCTATTTTTTTTAACAGCTATTGTTATTACAATTACTAGAAGGAAAATGATACAATACACTGTCATTGGAGTTTAGCAGACTACACATGAAGATGAATTAGCCACGAGTTCTTTCTTGCTTGGACTCGACCATGCAAATGAGATATCTTGCTTGAAAGTCGTTCAACAGTGTTGAAAAAACCGGACCGGATTGACCGGTTGGAAATCGGTTCGATTATTTTCAAAGAAATATAATCGAACTGGTCGATTGAACCGGTAAAACCAGGAATCGGTAGAAAAACCGGTTCAGCATCTGGTCCGATTTTCTCAACATTACCCATTCAAGGACTATAAAAAAAAGGTAGAGCTGACCGTCCTATCTAAGTTTGTTAATCCCGATTATCCTACATATGATCCTGATGTCTATACGGAAGTGGAAGGTTTCTTTCTCTTGGGCTTGCTTGATGAGCTTTCCCATTACTACTAAATAAAGAAAGTAAATATTGACATGTGTCATTTAGGAAATGGTTTTGAATTTTAAAAAGAAAATTAAATCAGAAAATGGGTATCAAATCCTTGTCCGTCTTTGGAGTACAAATTTTACACTATTAGTTAATCAAATGATTACCCTTTACTAAAACCCCATCGGCATAATATCCTAAACTTTGATTCGAATTGGCATAATGTTTAATAGTTGATACTTTCGGTTTTAACCAAAAAATAATAATAATAATAATGATGTTAATAGTTGAAAGCATAACTCATGTAGTGAAAAAGTAGTTCATCTAATAATTAATCCTCATCGACCATCAAGTGGAGATGAATCTTAAGTTTTACTGCTACTACTTTACTAGAGACCATAACAATGTACTTCTCGAGTCGCAATCCAGACCAAGAAACTAACCCCGCAAGATTTTCTGCTTTCAAGTTTCAAGTAGTAACACACAATTAGTAATTAGTAAAATGGCTTCTTAGCCGAATATTACTGCTTCTAATGTAGTGATTTGAAGTAGAAAACAGCTCAATATGATATTACAATTTACAATCCTGATTCATATTAAGCATTCATACAACGTTAGTAAGCAAGCTCTAACGATATTGGTCATCTCTTCATGGAACTGTTTCACATAATTCATATCTTGTCTTTTGACTGTGTACAAATTGTAAGAACAGACATCTTCCCCTTCAATTTGAAAGCACTTCTCATCAAAAACCTATACTGATTGCCTTCTTAACATGATGATTAAGAAATCCAGAAAATCCAATGTGTTTAGGAGGAAAAAGAATCAATTAAGAGTGAGTCAGCGGGTCCACTTCCAGAAGAAAAACAAGATGACAACTGTCAAAATCATCCCAACATATTTGATCCATCTATCAACGCGGTTCCTCCTCTCAATGAGCCTCAAGACAGAGTTGGAGAGCCCCACCGTGTTGAGGACATCTAAAGCCTTCCGCTGTGCTCTCTGAACAAAATACAACAGTTGGTTAAACACTTAATCATTTGAACTATCAATGCATCAGAAACCATCAAAACCATCATTTTCTCATTTCAAACATATAATTTGAGCTATCGACATTTAACAATCCAGAAAAAAAGATGTCACACCACAATTCAGAGGTACTTTACAATCTAAACTTGCATGATCAACAAAAGTTAAGAAGTTCATACATCACTCAATAACTAATGCAGGCACGAGGTAGCAAATGTAAAGGGAAGTAAAAAAAAATGTCTAACACGAATCACTACCACTAATAAAGTGAATGACTATAAGCATTTTTCAATTGAAAATGGTGTTAAGGACATCCAAAGCCTTACGTTGTGCTCTCTGAACCAAAACCAACAGTTGGTTAAACACTTAATGGTTTGAACTATCAATGCATCAGAAACCATCAAACCCATCATTTTCTCATTTCAAACATACAATTTGAGCTATCACAATTTAACCATCCAAAGAAAAGGAGATCTTTAACAAGACAGGAGTTCTATATGTCACACCAAACACAAACAAAAGGTACGCCATAATCTAAACTTGCACGATCAACTAAAGTTAAAAGGTTCATACAACACTCAATAACTAATGCAGACATGAGGTAGCAAAAGTAAAGGAAGTGGAAAGAACCAAGTCTAACACAAATCACTACCACTAATAAAGTCAATGACTTACCTATAATTAAACTTTTTGATGTGCCTTACTAAAGCTTTTTTTTTTTCATTTTCAATTGAACAGTTTAAGCAAAAATGTAATTTTGAGTGCAAGGCCTGTGCCAGCATAGATGTTGAAGAGATAAGGATCTCATTGAGTATACCTTGAGGCGTTCTCTTTGTTCTGAATATTTGGATAGGATAGCTGTTCCAGTAGCAAAAGATTCTTGTAACATCCTGGATGAATTTCGAACTGATTGCATTGCTTGTGCTTCCTCATCAAATATTCTCAACACATGAGATGACTCTCCATTCTAAACGAATACAAACTGGAATCAACTTCAATCCCAAAAAAGAACATGATAATAGCATAATTAAGCAAATTATCAAGAAACAGGAAAACAATAAGAAAGGTTTACATACAGCTCTCCCGAGCAATTCAGCTCTCTCCTTTGCTTCCAACATTCGTCTTTGGTTCCTCATAGAATACTTGTCCAGACTATCTTTCAAAGAGTCAGCTTCTTCCGCCACTTGTTCCACTTTTCTATTAGCAAAACAAAAATGGTCTAAAGACTTAAGACCATCAAACTAACGTTGATATTGAGTTAATGATGTAGCGGAAATAAGGCCAGACTAGGTTAGATTGAAAAGGGATAGATAGGGTTTCACAAAACCACCGAAGTCAAAACTGACTTTCATTCATAATTCTCTAAATAACACCACCGTTTAGAATTTCTAAAGTAACCTAGAACCCTAATTCTAAGAAAACTAAAAGACTTACTAACCTAAAGCCCAATACTAACTAAATAAGAAAATAAGGACAGAAATAAAAATTAAACTAAAAACTCTTGAAAACCCGCTACATCAGTTAACAACTCAATAGGCATGGTAACTGAATCTTTAACATGTTCAAGAACGTAGAATTTTTCAGACATTTTTTTTAATAATTCTTTCAATTCATTAAAAACAATCATACGCAATGCAATTTTCGAGGGAATACATAACCACATTCAATATCAAAGGTCTCAAATGAAATCCCTTAATCTTTCGTCAAAAATGATTATCTTAATGACAATTCAACAGCAACACAATCAACCGACCACCTAAACATAGATAATTATTAAAACTAATTTCTGAAATTAGCGAGAAAGATGTGATTGAGTAGTTCTTTTGGCGATACCTTTTCCAGAGATCACGTTGAGATTTGGCGGCGATGGAACGCCAGAGTCGATCCATTTCGGCGCACTGAGCTTGGATCTGAGAGATATCTTTTTTGACAGCGAATGAGAGTTCAGGAGAGTCGAGACCTCCACCGCCGGAGACGGTGCTCTCGAGCCTCTCTAAGCGCTCGATCCCGTCCCTTGCTCTAAGCAGTAGCTTTCTTGCGCTTTGATAGACTTCCGATAGAGTCCCTCCTCCTTCGATCGCTGCCATGCTTAATTCCAAATGAAGCTTTTCCTTGTATTTTCTACTAGAGATGGACGCAGCAGAGAAAAGAAGATTTTTGGGGTTTTTATATTTATGTTTTATTTTTATTTTGGTTTTGTTCTGAATTGCGGTTTTGAATTTGTTTTGACAGGTCACCACAGTTAAAAACGTTTCAAGAACACATCATTTAACCAATCATATACAGCCACGTCATATAAATTAGCTCCAACTATACCTTGATTTAGCAATAATCAATTACCCAGAATTTGGATTATCCTCTCTGACTTAATAGAAGCAACCAAACAAAGCTTTTTTTTCTTAGATAAATTTTCTGCTTCAGCATGATATAATGAGGGAGCTAATGAAATGGAGATCAAACTGAAACAAAATTTGATAATCTTTTTTTCATTTTAATATTAACATTTGCATTGCATCTTTCTATTTATGACTAAAATTGAAAAGCAAAAATATTTTTCACTTGTGAGACAGGATATGAATATGATTAATCATACGGGAGACTCAACGGAAAGTTGCACTTCTATTCCCAGATGCCGGGAAAGCTTGACGTCTTCTAGCTTGTGGAAATTGTTTACTCCCATCTTCTATTTGCATTCGGCCGGCTACTGAACTTTTCTTCTTACGCCCAGAGTTGGGTTGGCTTCCTGATTCTTCTTCCTCTGCATCTTCTCCGAATTTAATTTCTTGCCTTGCTGCTTCATAATCAAATGGCTTAATTTGCAGAGGACCACTTGGTTCTTTCGGTTTCTTGACTTTCTTCGCTTTTCTATTTTGGTTCATGGACTCAAAGCACTGTTGAAAGCTTGTAGACAGATCAGATAGGGACATTGTCTCATCTTCTTTATTTGTTTCAGAGGAAAGAGCCGCGGAATTCTCCTCCCCGGGTTTATCGGTTGTTTCTGGGCTACCATCAACTGATTCATCTTTATCTGAATTATTTTCCAACATTATAATATCTGCTAAAGTTGACTCAGTACCTACTGCAGCAGGACGTTCATCTATTGCAGCAGGAGCAGGAGGTTCTTTGGGTTGTGAAACTTCCGAAACTCTAGTCGGCTCCTCCGCTGTAGGTTTTGGTTTTGACTGCTCCTCCGTACCCAAAAATGAGTGAAATGAAAGATTCACCGAAGACCTGATCTGCTCCAACTTACTCTCTTCCTCCTACAAAACAAGAAACAAGTTAGAAATGAACGGCTTTCCAAACTACTAACTGAATAAGAATGCAGCTATTTGAAAACTATTCCAACAATACAGGAATGCTATTATTTCAAAAAATGAAAACTGTGTATGGACTGCAGCAGAGAGCTATTTGATATTTGATGAGTTTCACTTTTGCATAGAGCTGAAAGCCAGCATGTAATATGATACATGAGAGGGAGAGAGAGTTCAAGAAAATGCAGCAGGCAAGAATGGTAACAGAATAAGTTGGCTCACTTTCTTATCCATATCAGATTTCTTCTTTGATGCAGCATTCCCAAGAAGTGCCCCAAAGCCACGACTTGGTTTCTTTAGAACCCGAATAGATGCTCCAGTAGCCTACACGGAACATATTATTAGCAAGCAATGACTCATCAAAATATTTATGTGTATGTATGTATGTGTATGTGTGTGTGTGTGTCTATATATCACCATGCATTTATGCAAGGATAATGAAACTTACAATCTTTGCTGAAGGCGGCATAACAGTCGCATTTATTTCTCCAGTCTGTCCTGAGATGGCAAGACTTTCTCTTGCAGATACTGAGGCACCATTCAAAGCTGGCTGCTCAAAGGAGAATTGTTTTTTGTCTCTGTCAATTCCAGCTATACTGCTTCCAGGCTTCAAAGATTCCTCTTTAAGCTCTAGAGAAGCAGGTTGTGCGATTATCTTATCAGGTCCCACCCTGCCACCATCTATGATTTCAGTTCTATCATCTGTAGGAGTCACAGGAGGTAAGACTTCAGCTCCCTCGTTAACTGCTACATGTTCTTCTGATGCCTGCACAATATGAATTGTTGCATCATGGAGGAAAGTAAACATTTTTTACAATCCATTCATGGAACTAACATAAAGGTTTTTACTGCCTTTAAAGATTTTTATCAAATTTCATATGATTGAATTAATTAATCAACACATTCTACAATTTTGAAGTTTTAATAGATAATTGCACATTGGAACTTATGAGTTAACTACCTCTGTTACTAAGTTATATGAACAGCCTACTAACTCAAAATGCTTTAATTTCTAGACTATTAATCAATACAGATTTGAAGACAAGAAACACAATGAGATAACAAAGAAACAGAACAAATTACAGAACTATTAGAAGCTTATCAGGATGATCAAATAAGTGTAGTGAGTCTTACATTTAGCACAGACCCAATTCTAAGTTGTTGAGCAGCAGCTTCAAATGCAACAGCATTCTGCATGGAATGTTTGATGATGCTAACTACAGAACCAAGGTTTCGCTCCACATATGGGTGTTTAGATTTTAACAATCGACGTAACTTGCCAGCAGTTGTAGGCATCTGCTTGGCTTTTACCGGGAAGAAAAATAAGAACTTAGGTAAGAAAAACCAATAAGCACTAATCAAAGGCAATATGCATGGAAATTGAAGAAAACTTGAAAAGTTCCTACCAATCTCAAGTAGTACTTTGTTTGGCAATACGTAACCCGTACTTTCATCCTCTGCCCGGGCAATAACATCTCGCCATTCACAAAGCCCCTGTAAGCCATTTAAGAAAGACATAAGCAAAATGGATGCCATTCATCTATTTTTGCTAGTGAGGCTTCTGCACAGCAAATATAAGCAAGTTTGGACATTACTTGTGGTTTACCAACTAACTAATACATACTATTATTTTAAAAGTAGATTAAGGGCTAAGTAGATATGAAGACAACAAACTTACTGCAACAATGGCCAGCTGCTCAGCATTGAAACCAGCTCCCTGCAAACTATATCAAATAGCAGAACAAAGGCTATTATTTAGTTTGAGTTTACATAAGACCTTTAATTCCACACAAGGAGGGTGCTAGCTAAGCAAGTAACAAACCCGTATATATGAAGAAATGAAGTTTCCGTCAGCAGCTCTTTCTCATACAGTTGCATGCATACCTCAGAACTTCGCTTGTAAACCTGCTAGCATGAAAATCCCAACCAGTAAGATAACAGTCAAACACAAATACCTGAATGCAACAAGGCATACAAATTCATACATCCATGTCGTAAGATTATTTTGAAAGGAAAAAAGACAAAAGGCAAGAATAGCCATTTAGAGAGAAAAAGAATCAACAAAATACATGTATTTTCTTAACACTTAAAACTTCCAATAAATACCATCGGTTTAGATAGAAATTGATGCTTGAACAAAACAGAATTTCAGAAGCCAAGGGAACATGGAAAGGAAAAGGACTCTTACATAAATTTAATAAGACTATCAAAATCTCTCAGCCTCTTGTTCTAGAAGCATCAATAATATGATATGACATGCCATTCCCAACATAGAAAATACCATGAATAATGATTTTTAGCATCATACCTCTACCAAAGGAGCATCAGAATGTTCAGATTCCTTAGGTGTTGACACCAATTTAATTCTCATTAAATCATAAATGTACAGCAAATAGTGTGTATCTTCTCTAGCATATCTGTCACAAAAAATAAATAAAATGAAACAATTAGTTGTGACAGACAACAATGAATGTTTCCTCCTCAATATTCTCAATCATAGACCAGTTGAAACTTTTTTCACCTTTGGAGAGAGAATACTATGTGAGTACCAAAAAATACAAGCATAAGCCCATAAGAGAAAAGTCCTACTTATTGATGAGAAAATATTGAATTAACAACACTATTTACATCTTATGTTTGATTAATTTCTCTTATTACGAACTTATAAATATTTCAGTAATGCTATCTTTATAGATTAGTTGGTTATTTATTTATATCTTTTTTGGGTAATTGATTATTTGGATTTTTATTACCCTTTTTCTGATAAGTTTGCTGAGTTGGGTGAAGTCTTGACTGCAAACGTTACTTTTGAGCACAGGAAATAAAGATTTCACACTTTGCATAAAATTGATCAAAGGAGACAATTTATAGCAAACCTAAAACAGAACAAAAGTTTGTTAACTAAAACTAAAATTCCAAGATAGAAGCAAAGCAATTACTTTGATTTTCTCGTTCTAGACAAGTGGTCAAACCAATTATTCACTAAGGGCATAATGCAGGTGTAGCAATTAGACATTATATATTTAAAGTGAGTGAGGATAAAAAAGGAAGAAGGGTTTAACAGAGTAGATTAAAGATACAGGTTCCAAGAGCAATGTTACCTGATCATTTCATCTGGAAGAGGGCGCACTCTCCAATCCGCATTCTGATACCTGCAATGAGTGAGCAATCAACCTCAAGTTAAGTAGAATAGAAAATCAAAAAGGAGAGAAGAGAAGCAGTGAATATAAAGATGACGATCAAACAAATTTAAATAAAAAGACCTACTCTTTGTTTGCAGTGATGCCACAAAAGTGAAGCAGAAGATACTCCAAACTATTTCTTTCCAATTTTAATACCTTTGAGGCCTGAGAACCATGCAAAAGCATAAGTCAACACATTGATAGGTGTCTAATATATATTTAAGACTCAAATTTAAATTCCAATTCATAACAACGAATAAATGCATATTCTAATTGCACTAAAAACTAGGCCTGAGTATTTCCCATCAACAAAATGGCACTCAGCATAGCTTTAATAAGTCTCTACAATTCTGTGGCAAGACTTCCCAGACTAGAACATATTTGAGCTTCTTCAATGAGTTCCAACGGGATTAGCCTCCCAATGATCATCCATAACTCTGGTTGAATTAGTTCAATCCTCTAAATAAAAAGCACAGAGTTGCCATGTATTATCCTAGATAATTCCACTAATTCGTTGGTGTGTGCTAATTAACAGTACCAAGTAATTTTGTAGAAAACGTTATGATGCCATATTATACCACAAAACCAAGCATCTAACAGAAATTTCTCAAAATAACTCCTTAAATTCAAAGTAGCAATGGGTTGAAAGTATAAAACCTGCCCAGTGTCAAAGACATTGCACAAATATATGCCAAAGTCCCGTTGAAGCCACACAATATCACGATCTGCTCCATGCATAACCTATTTGAACTCAAACAATGTAATAGGCTCACACAAAAGAATTTTCTTAAAAAATGCAGATATCAAAGAGACCAACCTTTTTCTTGGAGGGATCCTTGAATACTTCCCTAAGATATGGACCAATATGAATTCGAAGCTTCAATGTATCTACAATAAAATCCTCAGTTCTGGTGGAAATTTGCATCAAGCAAGTCATTCCTTGAAAAGATCGATACTGATTATGCTCCAAATCAACCTGAAAATAATTAAATAGAAATTAACTAAAATCGCCTATGAAAATAAGAGGGAAAATCCTATTTTTGATGCATAGAAAATCCAGTCAAAACTTAAGCCTTGACCCCAGAAATATATAAAACTTCCTTCAAACCGGGGAAACACTTCATTATATACCATATCGTGCATTATTTATAACAGAATGAACACCACAAATAAAGTCATATTATAAGTTTTCAGATTTTTACCGCAAATTCATTCACAGCACGTAGTTTAGCAGCTAACTCCTTCAAATCTCTTACTTCCTCTACAAGCTTGAATGGAGTGGACTCAAGTGAGGGGGGTTTTACGGGCTCAATATCTGCTATATCTTTATCCACAAAATCCATAACAGAGAGGTTCTCCTGCAAAACAAGCAACAAAAGCGTTTTCCTCTTATATTGGCAAGCACAACAAATTTATAGAAGATAAATAAGAAATTTGTTTAGAAGCCATTGTTGAACAAAGCAGGATGCACATGAGATACCAGGATAAGATAACAAAATAAAATAAAAAATATTATCACTTCGATCTCTAAATGTTGTTACTAAGGTAGCTCTTAAGAATATGATTAACATTTTCAAAAACTAATTTTGCCTTCCCACCTTCTAGTTCCTATCAGTAACGTCACCTTTGGACCAATAAAGAAAAAAAGAAAGATGACCTACCTTAACAGACCTACTTCCTGTAAACCAATAAGGAACACTACCACCTTAATGATCTATTCTAGTTGTCATATATTATTTTTCATTTTAACCACGCAAATTGTTTAACAAGAAAAAACAAAGACCCGTTATATTCTTGTTGTTCTTCTTATCTTGGTGGGAATCATTTCTGAGGTATATGAAGATGTTCAAATAACAATTTTCTTGCTACTTCTACAGAAGTTTATGCCCCATCAAATATACAAACGCATTACTACTCAAAAGCTAACCAGAGCTACAAATAAAGGTACAAAAAAAAAGCATTTCTATCACTTCCAACAATTCTAATTCTGTTCACAAGAATCAAAACCCTTGAACATGTATAGAATTATCCAAATAAGCAAACAAATCAACATACATCTATAATGACAAATGAAAGCAGAAATGTTAGCAAAGTACACATAAAACTATAATGGTATACAAAAATGGTTAACCAATAGTACTAATAACAATTAAAAAAGCGACTTCAGAAAAGGATTAACCAACCAGTGGATGAACAAAACGCTGCCCATCCTCACTCCTTTGCAACCAAACGTGTTCAAAAGGTTGATTAGAATTATTCACAAGTATATTGTACTCTTGTTGCGGCTTCGGTATCGTTGGTATATGGAACGGCACCTTGGCTTTCGCCGCCGTACCCACAGCCAATGCCCCTTTGTTCACCTTCACTCCAGAAGAGGAAACCGAAGACTCACCTTCTTTTCTCACTGAGTCAGAAACCGAGTCAGGCACTTGTGCAACATCCCCTTTCTTCTTCTTTTTCCCGTAAACCAACTGGAACCCATTACTATCGGGGTCCGACCCGATAGGACGACCCGTTTCCTCCTCTTTCTTTCGAATCCTTTGAAATTCGTCCATGGAGACGTCGAAACGTTCCAGGATTTCGTCGTTGATATTAACGAGCCAATCATAAGCTTCGTCATCGGCGATGCTATCGATTTTGTCAGGGAAATTAATGGCCTTATTGGCGCCCCATGCTTTAGCGGAGGAGCCGATTGATTCGAGCAAAGACTGCGACGTTTTGGTGATTTGATCAATTGGGAGCTTGAAATCGTCGAAGTTGTTGAAGAAATGAAAATCCTGGTCGGATGGGAGGGTCCGAGAAGAGGAAGAGAGTGAGGAAACAGAAGAAGAGAGCGGGCCTGAAGCTAAGTTGTGAATAAATTGGGAATTTTCTGAAGGTTGAGATTGTGATTCCATTGTTATTGGATCGTTGTTGTTGCTCATGGTTTTTAGGGTTTTGGCTGAAGAAGGGTTAGGGTTTTAGAGAATTTCTTTTGCTTTGGTAATTTCCATTGAAGACGACAGGAAAATAATAAAGAATTATTATTACAGAAAATTTAAGAAAAGGTGGCTGACTAAAATACTGTAGCAGCTCTTTGAATTTGGTCACGTGACCATGCACGTGCCTTGAGTTAAAGTAAAAAAAAAATTGAAGAAAAAAATGAAGAGCATATACTACAAATGAATTTTTTTTATTTCCAAAAATAAAAGCAAATAGAATCCTTTTCATACCTCAAAAAAAAAAAGAATCCTTTTCATGAACAAAAATGCATTGTTTACTATAATTTTTAGTTACTATAATTTTTTTAGTAATTTATTATGAGATAGAAACAAGTAAGACAACCATGGTAGAAATTTTGTTATTGTTCATGTGTTTTTTTTCCATGAATAGTTAAAATCAACAATCTTTATTTGTGTGAATTCTTCAAGATGTTTTAAACCAAGTTTAGAAACTATATATAATGCATATTGGCATTATTTTCACTTCCCATTGGGTCAATGATGCATGTAAATTGAATGAAAAATAAAGTACTACTACTTATATATTAATAGTATATAATATTCTTTTTTTTTTGAGAACGTATATAATATTCTATTTGATTTCAAATAAAAATGGTTTATAAATGGTATTGAAATTAATTACTTTTAGTGGCTATATTTCCAGATAAAATTTCTCATTCAATGAATAAAATGTGAAAATGTTGAAAAAGTTGAACATCTTTGATGTGAAATTTCCATTGTTGGAGAAAATGGGTTGATGGAGACTATAACTTTAGATGGGTGGATTATTGAGTGGGCACATAGAGTTTGTGAAATAGCTAGCCAGTAATGGTTTGGACATTAAGGAATGAGAATGGAAGTTTCATTTGCTAGTTTGTTTGTCAATAAGTCAATGTTTAAAACAAGAAAAGAAAACTGTTTTCTATTACATGCATACATATAAATAGATTAATTACTTAAACTTGGGGTGCAGATGGGATTTTTTAAAAGCTTCAATGGAAGATAATGTCCACAATGCCTAGGTGATTGGTCATATTGCATTGAACATGACCAAAGCTTCATATAATCTTCCCATTAAGGATATGGATATATGACAAACTTGAATTGTTGACTTTCAGTTCATGTATTACAATGAACATTAAAGGTTCCTTGTGATAATAAGCATTTCAACAAATATTAACAATTTTGCTAAAAATGAAACGAAAACCCAAAACCATCTTTTTGCAAAAAGCCAAATTTAAAAGAATTCAACAGAGTAACCATGCCAATATATTATTGATGGAAATTATACATGTATTTTGCCAATTAAATCCATGATTTTGGTTTACTTCAAAAGAAATATCTAATATAAAAAAATTGTACAAGAAAAAATAAAATATTATTGATTAGTAGAAAGAAAGAAAGCTTATTATTCAATTTGGAATTAAGTATTTGTAAGGTAACTTCATTTAATTAAGATTGATATTTTATTTTGGTTGATTGAGGGTAAAATCCTAAATTGACTCAATTGAGGGTTAAATTGTTATTTCTGCATATAATACAAGTCTAACGGTGTGTTGACATGACAACGTTAAGATTGTGCCAAATTTTAATGAAAACGATAATTTTGGACATTTTCTTTAAAAATGACAATAAAACTGTATCATTTTTGTCATATAAATATACTATATACTTAATGAAAGACCTTCAATGGTCGAATTTATAAAATTTGACTCTCAATCAATCAAATTAGAAGAATATATTCTAAGGAGTAATTAGTTAAAAATAAAAACTTCTTAGGTTACAACTATACTTCCATTACATAGCAAAGCTAATATTCTTGTACCAAAAAAAAGAAAAGAAAAAGCTAATATTCTTTTCTTTTTTCTCTCTCAAGAAGAAGAAGAAATAAGAGAAATTCATTTTTTTTATCATTACTATTACTAAATTTTTTTTTAAGACTATTTTTTGGAAATAACAACTACAAGTGATGTCAAATTCAATTTGACCGCCTTGACCAAACGCTCCGCTGCATTTTAAGCATAGAAATTCGGTTGAGGCTCCGCCCTGAAACCCTCCCTTGCATTTCTCTTCATTTTCAGTAGGGTTTTAATCCTCCTTCAAGCACCATCCAACATGAGGTTCTCTTCATATCTCTATCTCATAATAGTACTTCTAAAATGTCTTTTTTAAGTTTTTCCTCTTCCACTGTTATATTTTGCTTTTTTATATTTCTGTGAGCAAAATAGAGAAAAATCATGTTTTTATATAAAACTAGTTTTGATTTTTAAGATCAAAACCCAATGTGAGGTTTTCAATGTAGAATATTGGATTGGTGAAGAAAATAGGAAAAAGTTGTAGCTCATGGTATCCTTTTAGGCTTTCTATTTAGTTCTAGCTATATAATAGTTTCAAAAAGATGGTTCATTTCTATTTGGGTTTGCTTCATTTTGCTCATTTTGATGCTGATTCGTCATTCTTATAAACATATCCTTTATTTGTAGCGTGATTAAGATTTAAGAACTTGCAATTACTTAGGAATGTAGTTTTATGAATTCTAATGATGCATTTCTTTCCTTTGATTCCCTGATATTGGCTTCTGAATTTTTGGTGCTATGGGATCTGCTTGAAGTTGACATATTGTTCACGTTTCCTTTTCTTTGTTCAGCCGCCATCCGGAGGTTCTTTGGGCTCAGCGGTCTGATAAGGTATACCTGACGGTCTCTTTACCTGATGCAAAAGACATTTCTGTTAAATGTGAGCCTGAAGGGTTATTTAGTTTCTCTGCCATGGGGGTGCAAGGTGAATCCTTTGATTTCAGTTTGGAGCTTTTCGGGAAAATATCACCTGAGGTGAGTTTTTAGTATTTTAGATGCTTGAGTTCGTTCTTCTAGTCATGTTTGAATTTCATTACCATTTGCTGCTTGACATTCATGTTTCCCTGCTTGTAACAATATTTCTCTAATTTGTGTTCTTCTATGTGGGTGTTCTTGTAAAGTTATAGTCTCTAGAGAGGGGGAACTTCAAAGTGCTTAACATTTATCTGTTATAAGGCCCTTGAGAAAGTTGAAATCATGCAACTTGTACTGAATTGACTCTTCTTGAAGTCCAAAGTCGAACACCTAAACTAAGGAAAATCAAGTAACTGAGCCTAATTTGCGGCTTTAGTATTTGGGTTGATTTTATTATCATTTATTTGAAGTGAAATACAAGTAGTGGACATTGAAATGTTAGAGCTTTTGTTTAAGATGTCGAGAATTGAATGGCATTACTGAAACACTATAAAAATGGACAAATCAGCATACTCATGTTCATGACATATGAGGGTGTCAACTGAAATAGTTTTGCAACCTGAAAGTATGACAAGAACTAAAATCGTTTTTCTATTGCGCTGTACTAATATTGCTGCTTCCATCTCTTTCTTTTCATTTTCACTTTCTTTAAAGGATATATCCTGACATAATATGAATGGTTAAGACACTTCACTCTTAGAGTTTTATTCAAAATATTACTTTGCTTATGTTGCAGGGTTGCAAAACTAAAGTTGGGTTAAGGAATATAATATGCTCCATTCAGAAAGAAGAAAAAGGTTGGTGGAAGAGATTACTGAAGTCAGAAGAGAAGCCTGCACCTTACATCAAGGTTGATTGGAACAAATGGTGTGATGAAGATGAGGAAGAGCAAAATTGTAAGTTTAGTTGATAAAATATTTTGTTTCTATTTTATGAGCTTCACCTATGTGCAGGGTCTGCCCTGGAAAGTCTTTCACTCTTGCTTATATCTGAGAACCTAAACTGTATTTAGAGTGTATGCTCTGTTTCTGTTGTGGTCTTTTCCTTGTTAGCATTGATGAAGGTTTACATCTATCTGGCCTATGATTTGGGAAATACTGCAATACATTTATATGCTATAATTTCACTTTAGTTTATTTGAAGTTTATAATGTGGTTTCAATTCTGGAGCATTCTTTGTTTAACCTTACATATTTTTAGTACCTAATGAATAATGATAAATTTTATTATTCCTATGCTTGACCTATAGAATCCATATTTGGGTTATGATTAATGATTACGGGGGATCTGACTCAAGTTTGTTTGGTCCTTTGGCAGCTGATCTGGCCTCTGATGATGATGATGATGCGGTAATTTACTTATTCTTCTGCACAGTGTAGTTGGGTGTGGGATATGATGATGGCATATTCTAGTCATCCAATGAATCTTAAGTTTCTTACAGGGACATGTAGGGAGTCTTGGCTGCTAGAACAAACAAATGTTAAGAACTTATGAAAGTAATCTCGTATTTTTTGGTTATAAGATAGATAAAATCCTGGTATCATAATAATAATATATCATCTAGTCATAGTGATGCCCACTCCACTACAAATAACAGAAAGTAAAAAAGCCTAACATGCCTGCATCAAAATACAGAGAAGCATTTGTAAAGGCTTCATAATTGTTGATTAACCATTTGATGTGAATTTTGTTTCTTTGTGCAGTATGTTGCTCGAGATGATGAAAGCAGTGATGATGAAGGATTGCTGTGTGAGTGTCAAAACTTGATAACTTCCTAGATCTATTAAATTGAATCTCATTTTCTCATAAGCATGTGTTAGTCATAGAGGATAACTTGATTATGGTTCCTAATCTTTTTCCTCTGGTTATTGAATATAAATAAGCTATGCTTTCCAAAAGATTGACTTAGCAAAACAGCATTGCTATAGGTTTCCATTGTTAAGTCAGAAATTGTGAACACATGACTCATTGAGAACCTGAGGAAAAGGATTTAAGGAACCGTTCCTAAGTTTAGGCCTTATTCATACGTAGTTTCGCTGCATGACAGTTATGAGTGTTGTAAATATTCTCATTAATATGCTTGGTCTTCTTATAAAAATGCATTGTCAAGCATATCCAGATGTTAGAAAATGCCTGCTTTCTTCTTAATCAATATGAGCACTACATAAAACTTTTAGATTTTGTGATTAAGTCCTGCACTGCATGTTCCGGCTGTGAGACCTTCCCCGTATAAATGTGGGAATTTCCTTGATTAAGAGGCTAAGGTCACAATGAGTCAATGACTTGTAGCTGGTGTTACTATTATCATTTTTATGTGATATAGATTACTTGTGTCTCCTGATAATGAAACCCTCTTTGCATTAACGAATGTTGGGTGCGCTTATTTTGCATTTGACTCGCACAACTCTTTAGCCCAAGTATTTAAAACCAGGTTAATAGTAGTAGGGGTAGCAAGCCAACTAGGCTCATCAAGTGGGATATCTGGTTCTGTTCCATTCGAGCGAAAAGTGAGGGTTCTCATGGTTTGCTTGGGTGGTGGGTGAGGATAATTCGTTCGATGTTCCAAAAAGTAGCTACCGCAAGAAGTGGAGGATCATATGATATCACGTTTCTCGGCAATTTTTGTGCACATTTCTCATCACTACTGCTAGCTCCTATTCTTCATTGGTGCTTTCTCATTCTTACTACTTTCAAACGTGCATTGCAGATCTTCCAGATTTGGAGAAGGCAAGAGGAAACTAAAGTAATGAATCAGAGCTAACCAGTGACAACGACTCCACTTTTCGTAGAGAGCTAGCTGAGCCTGAGGGATAATTTCACCCTCTTCTGGAATTCGTATATATCCTTTCGCTCACAGTATAATTATGATTATGCCATGATGGCGCATTTATCTACTTTTTATTTCAAAAACTCTAATGTTTGGTCTTTGTGTATTTTGCTCGGCCTTTCTTACCTGATTTAAAAATCCTTTACAGCTTTGCAATTTTCACAAAACTTGAGAAACAATAGTTTTCAAAGTAGTCGAAAGGATGCAATGCTCTTGGGGAGCGTTTGGTTAGGATCACCCCCAGATCACTGGGTGATCGGATCACCCCTAGATGGGTGATCAGGGGGTGGTCGAATCACCACTGTGTAATCAAACGGGTGATCTGACCCAAGATCACCAATAGGTGATTCCAACCAAACAGGATGATGTAAGATCACCACCTAAGATCAAAGATCACCTCCAACCAATGGTTTCAATACTTATACGAGCATCTCTCCAATAAAGAAATTTGAGTCTTTTGATAATAAAAACACAAAGGCTAAAATATCTAAAATGAGTTTAAACCTTTTAGAAGTAAACAATTTAAGTAGTCTTTTGATAATAAAAACACGAAGGCTAAAATATCTAAAATGAGTTTAAACCTTTTAGAAGTAAACAATTTAAGCTTAAACCTTTTTTCATCCAAACAAATCATAATTTGATGAAAGATGGGTCAAACCGAGAAATTATTACATGGATTGGTTCCACCATGTCATCCATGATCTCGACCAATAAAATTATGACAATTCAATTTTTTTCTACAATTAGTACTAAAACCCTACTAAATTATGTAGTAGTAAATTCACAGACTTACCTATAAATCTCATCTAGTGAAAGTTGGTGCTAAACGTGCTAAATTTTTTTTTTGCCTAAATTATAGTAATAATAATTTTGAGTTGTCACAATTTTATTGGTTGGGACCATATGTGGAACTGGTTCATCTAATAATTTATCGATCAAACTCGTTTAATACAATCTTATTAGAGTAGATGTATTAAAATAATTTTATTACTCTCTGGCCAAAAAAAAATTTATTACTCCTTAATAAAAAAAAATTTATTACTCCTTAATACAATTAATCCAAAATCGAAACTTTTTTCATCTAAATTAGACTTGTGAATTTGTGATTCCTTTAATACAATCTTATTAGAGTAGATGCATTAAAATAATTTTATTACTCTCCTTAATACAATTTATCCAAAATCGAAACTTTTTTCATAGACTTGTGAATGTGGCCGAAAAAATTAGACTTGTGAATTTGTGATTCCTTAGTCCCTTAGACTTGATTTGTTTCATAAAAAATTAGACTCAGATTGAAAATTTTACAAAAGATTTAGCCTGAATTGAATTTTTAACTCTTATACATAAATCCAATGTTAACAAGAACAAGAATCTCCTACTTGGTTCAGGTCTTTGCTATCCCGCTTTGTTTTCTTTATTCCAAAACCGACATTGATTACTGATTAGGTTAGATTTTGGATTATATAAATAGATTAGAAAAAATTAGTGATTTTTATTTCAAAAGGTTTGGGGTTTTTGTTTGGCGATAAAAAGTACTTAAAAGAATAAAAGATTTAACAGCCCCTCAAAGTCGACAAAGACCCTTGCTCCAACTTAGTCGACAAAGTCTCTGCTCCTCCCTTATCACTGTCTGGTTTAGCTTTTAATCATGTCTCAGTCTCAGCAAGCCGATAATAAGAAGCCCGAGGCAGAAGAAGATTTTGAGCGTAAAAAGAAGAAAGAAGAAAAGGCAAGGTTGAAGGAAGAGAAGAAACAAAAGGCCGCAGAAAAAGCAGAGAAAAAGACCAAACAAGAATCGAAGTCTTCCAAAAAGAGTGCAAAGAAGAATGCCAATGCCAAGCGAGAGGCCTATGAAGACTTTGTTGATCCAGAGACTCCTTTGGGTGAGAAGAAAAGACTTTCTACTCAGATGGCCAAACAATATAGTCCTAGTGCTGTGGAGAAGTCATGGTATGCTTGGTGGGAGGAATCGGGTTTTTTTCAGGCTGAAGCAGAAGCAGAAGCAGGCAGCTCAAAGCCAAAACCACCATTTGTGATTGTTCTTCCTCCTCCAAATGTGACTGGGGCTCTACATATTGGCCATGCCCTGACTAGTGCAATTCAGGACACAATCGTTCGTTGGAGAAGAATGTGTGGATATAATGTATTGTGGGTACCTGGTATGGACCATGCTGGGATAGCTACACAGGTGGTTGTAGAGAAAAAATTAATGCGTGAAAGAAGCTTAACCAGGCATGATATTGGTCGTGAAGAGTTTGTAAATGAAGTCTGGAAGTGGAAGAATAAATATGGTGGTACAATTCTGAGACAGCAAAGGCGAATGGGTGCCTCTCTTGATTGGTCCCGTGAGTGCTTTACAATGGATGACAAGAGGTCAAAGGCTGTCACAGAGGCTTTCTGTCGGCTTTATGAGCAGGGTCTTATTTATAGGGATGTACGGTTAGTAAATTGGGACTGTGTACTCCGAACTGCTATCTCTGATATCGAGGTGGATTATAGAGACATCAAAGAAAGGACTTTGTTGCAAGTGCCCGGTTATAAAGAACCAGTGGAGTTTGGCGTGTTGACATCATTTGCTTACCCTTTGGATTTGGAGGGCGAGCTGGAGCTGGGTGAAATTGTTGTTGCCACTACAAGGGTGGAAACAATGCTTGGTGATACAGCTATAGCTATTCACCCGGATGACACGAGGTATAGTCATCTACATGGGAAATTCGCAATCCATCCTTTCAATGGTAGAAAACTCCCAATAATCTGTGATGCAATTCTAGTTGATCCAAGTTTTGGAACTGGTGCAGTGAAGATAACACCAGCTCATGATCCAAATGATTTTGAGGTGGGAAGGCGCCATAATCTTGAATTTATTAACATTTTCACTGATGATGGTAAAATAAATAGCTATGGTGGAGCAGAATTTTCTGGAATGAAACGGTTTGAGGCTCGTAAGGCTGTGATTGAAGCATTGCAGAAGAAGAAATTGTATAGAGGAGCTCAAAATAATCATGAGATGCGACTTGGCCTTTGTTCAAGAAGCGATGATGTTGTGGAGCCATTGATAAAGCCCCAGTGGTATGTTAACTGCAGTAGCATGGCAAAGCAGGCTCTTGATGCAGCAGCTATTGATGATCAAAACAAGAAGCTTGAGTTCATTCCAAAGCAGTATATTGCTGAATGGAAAAGATGGCTTGAGAACATACGTGATTGGTGCATTTCAAGGCAGCTTTGGTGGGGTCACTGTATACCTGCATGGTATGTTACTTTGGAAAGTGATGAGATGAAGGAACTTGGTGCATATAATGATCACTGGATAGTTGCTAGAGATCAAGAACAGGCTTTAGCTGAAGCTAAGAAGAAATATTGTGGGAAGAGGTTTGAGATGTCTCAAGATCCTGATGTACTTGATACTTGGTTTTCTTCGGGTCTTTTTCCATTATCTGTGTTGGGATGGCCAGATGATCATGCAGATGACTTGAAAGCATTTTATCCAACATCAGTCCTGGAAACTGGCCATGACATTTTGTTTTTCTGGGTTGCTCGAATGGTGATGTTAGGAATAACATTGGGAGGTGATGTACCATTCAGGAAGGTTTACTTGCATCCTATGGTCCGTGATGCACATGGTCGGAAGATGTCAAAATGTTTGGGAAATGTGATTGATCCTCTAGAAGTTATTAATGGGATATCACTTGAAGGTCTTCACAAGAGGCTGGAGGAGGGTAATTTGGATCCTAATGAGATCGCCACTGCCAAAGCGGGGCAGAAGAAAGATTTTCCTAATGGGATTGCCGAATGTGGTGCTGATGCTCTCCGGTTTGCTCTTGTTTCCTACACCGCTCAGTCAGATAGAATAAGTTTGGATATTCAAAGAGTGGTTGGCTATCGTCATTGGTGTAACAAATTATGGAATGCTGTTCGATTTGCTATCAGCAAACTTCCCAATGACTATACTCCTCCACCAACAATAAATCCTGGAACAATGCCTTTCAGTTGTCGATGGATACTTGCTGTGTTGAACAAGGCTATATCAAAAACTGTATCATCATTAAATGCATATGAACTTTCAGACGCTGCAACTAGTGTCTATTCTTGGTGGCAGTATCAGTTTTGTGATGTTTTCATTGAAGCAATCAAGCCTTACTTCGCTGCTGATACTAATCCGGCCTTTTCCTCTGAAAGGAAATGTGCAGAAGATGCACTTTGGGTTTGTTTGGAAAATGGCCTGCGTTTGCTACATCCATTTATGCCATTTGTAACCGAAGAGCTTTGGCAGCGTCTTCCGGGACTCAAGAGCCATACAAAGAAAGAATCTATAATGATATGCGAATACCCATCACCAATAGAGAGTTGGTCCAATCAAAGGGTGGAAACTGAAATGGACCTTGTGGAGTCTACTGTAAGGTCTTTTAGGTCACTTAGAGCACAACATCTCACAAAGCAGAAGAATGATCATAGGTTACCTGCTTTTGCATTCTGCCAAAATAAGCAAGTAGCAGAAATAATCAAATCTTGTGAATTAGAGATCTTAACCCTTGCCAGGTTATCATCTTTAAAGGTTCTACTAATTAGCGGTGTAGATGTTGTTGCTCCAGCTGGATGTGCATTTGAGAACGTCAATGAAAACCTTAAAGTTTATCTTAAGGTTCAAGGGAATCTTAATGCTGAAGCACAACTTGAAAAGATTAGGAATAAGTTGGATGAAATACAGAAGCAGCAGGAGAAGTTGAATAAGATTGTGAATGCATCTGGGTACCAACTAAAGGTTCCATCTCACATCCAAGAAGATAATGCTAACAAGCTGGCCAAACTTCTTCAGGATTTTGATTTTCTCAAAAAAGAAGAGGAACGAATGGAATCCGAAGCAGATCATCGTCAACACTAGTACGGTTAACATGTTGAGTTTCTCTAATAAAGCTTAATAATGATGGACCATACAAATTTATAGTATTAATTTAGAGAGTTATTAATTAATCAATAAATTAATTATTATATTATACCTACTATTAATCTTATAAGTAAGGCCCTCGGTTTGACCGTCAGCGTTTGGTTTCTTTGACGAGTGTCAATTGTTAATTTCTTTAATGTTTGTTCATTATGTCTATGTTCATTCAATATTTAATTTTTTTGTGTATTATTAGTATGTTAAATTTCAAATGTGGGTCCCGATTGTTGAATTAAAAGTCTTTTTCCCATTTATTTATAATCTATTTAATTTAATAGATTAATTATACACTATAATAATAAATTAATTATAGTTTGGGAAAATTAAAAGTCATTCATCCCCTTTCATATGCTATTCAATAAATGCATTAAAATAATTTTTTTTTGGTACAAAAGACGCCGACAAACGTAGCTAAGCTCTCCGAACAGCGACTCCATTTGCATCTTGTTCAAGCAGAGGGATAATTCACGTAGGTGGCTCCATAAGCAACAAACAACCCGATGGAGAGTCCTGACCTAGATTAGTTAGGAAGTTTGCACATCAATTACCTTCACGATACACATGGGTAATCTCTTGAATCCAATCTCCCCTTGCTAAGCACACAGCTTCTTGTACCAGTGTTGAGTTCTGATGAGACCCTCCAATACCCTGCTTCAAGAAAGTTACTACAACACATGCATCCAATTGAACAATCACATTACTCAAACCAAGGGACTTTGCTAGTCTCAAACCCTCTCGAATGCTCCAAAGTTCTGCCGAAAGGCTATTTGTTAAATCAATATTCATGGTAAGACCCCGAATCCAATTTCCATGCGAATCCCGGATCAAACCTCCAGCTGAAGCTTGCCCTGTGTCATACTTCACAGCTCCATCGGTGTTCAAAACATGGTGCTCAGATGGAGGTTTCCGCCAAGTGACCCATTGAGCAAAGCGGTGATTATTTAAGCCATGCCTTGTATAAGCGGATTCGATCTCCCGAGCAAGCCTACAAGCACGAGACCACACCGAGCCGGAAAATTTCGACGCTTCCATATGCACCATAATACCACAACAAATTGCAAAGCCCATGAAATAAAGCCACTAGAAGCAGTTGTCTTTAGACAATTCACTCTCAACCAATCTTGGAGAGATTAGTATAAAAGCTATTTGGAGGTCCTGGAAGAGCAAACCAGCAACTCCAAATCTCCCTTTGCAAAAATACAGTCACGAAAAAGGTGAATGGCAAGTTTCATATTCTACTTGACACATTGGGCACAAAGCACTTACCCCCGGCTGTCGACGTACTCCTTAATACTACAATCTATCCAAAATCGAAACTTTTTTCATCTAAATTAGACTTGTGAATTTGTGATTCCTTAAGTCCTTTAGACTTGATTTGTTTCATAAAAATTTAGACTCAAATTGAAAATTTTACAAAAGCTTTAGCCTGCATTGAATTTTTAACTCTTATATACATAATAATCCAATTTTAACAAGAATCTCCTACTTCGTTCAGGTCTTTGCTATACCGCTTTGTTTTCTTTATTCCAAAACCGACATTGATTAGGTTTAGATTTTGGATTATATAAATAGATGAGAAAAAATTAGTGATTTTTATTTCGAAGATTTGGGATTTTTTTTTGGCGATAAAAGAATAAAAGATTTGGGATTGGGGGTTGCTAAATACCGCCCCATTTTTTACACTTTTGCCCTTTATCCTTTGCACTTTTTACACTTTTACACTGAGCCTCCCCACTACGACGGTTCAGCCACGGCGGAGCCTCCCCAGTGGGGAGGCTTCGCCACGGCAGGCCGCCCTCATGGGGTGGCTAGACCAAATTTTTTTTTAAAAAATAATAATTTTTTTTTTTAAAAAATAGTCGAGCCGCCCCACCGAGACGGCCTGCTGTGGCGAAGCCGCCCCACCGGGGCGGCCTTTTCATGGTGAAGCCGCCCCAGTGGGGCGGCCTGCCCATGGTAAGCCGCCCTCTTGGGACGGCACGGGTCATCAGTCCTAAATTTCGTCAAAAATTACATTTTTCTGAAATCGTCATCAAAATACGGCTTTTCTTAAATCGTCATCAAAATACAACATATTAACGCTATTCTACGTTCGTGATAGTTTCAAAATTAGAAAATGAAGCAAAGGGCAAAAGCGTAAAAAAACATAAAAAATAGGACGGTGTTTAGCAATCCAGTTTGGGATTTTGTCTTTTGCTTTTTTTAATCAGTTTATTGTTTCCCTCCTACATTCGAAAAATTATCAGTCATGGTATCAAGAGATGCAGACCCTTCACTCGGCTGCTTGACCCGTGAAGACACCGGCGTCAGACTCCCTCGCCCCACCCGAATTAAAAACAAAACTCCGGCTCCTATCCAAATTACCGCCGAGCAAATCCTCCGGGAATCTAGGGAACGACAAGAATCAGAATTCCGGCCACCTAAGCAGAAAATCACTGATTCAACTGAACTCGCCGATTATCGCCTCCGCAAACGCAAGGAATTCGAAGACCTAATTCGCCGTGTGCGGTGCGATATCGCCGTCTGGATCAAGTACGCGCAATGGGAAGAGTCTCAAAAGGATTTCAATCGAGCACTTAGCGTGTGGGAGCGAGCACTCGAAGTCGATTACGGAAACCACACTTTATGGCTCAAATACGCCGAAGCGGAGATGAAGAACAAGTTCATCAACCACGCAAGGAACGTTTGGGACCGCGCCGTCACGCTTCTCCCGCGCGTCGACCAGCTCTGGTACAAATATATCCACATGGAAGAAATGTTAGGGAACGTTGCCGGAGCTCGCCAGATTTTCAAGCGATGGATGTCGTGGATGCCGGACCAACAAGGCTGGCTTTCCTACATCAAATTCGAGCTTCGTTACAACGAAGTCGAACGCGCGCGTGCAATCTACGAACAGTTCGTTCAGTGCCACCCCAAAGTCGTCGCTTGGATCAAATATGCCAAATTTGAGATGAAGAACGGGGAAATTGTACGGGCAAGGGATGTGTATGAACGCGCGGCGGCGAAGCTGGCGGATGAAGAAGAGGCGGAGCAGTTATTTGCTGCCTTTGCTGAGTTTGAGGAGCGGTGCAAGGAAACTGAGAGAGCTCGTTGTATTTACAAATTTGCACTGGATCGTATACCCAAAGGGAGGGCAGAGGACTTGTATAAAAAATTTGTGGCGTTTGAGAAGCAATATGGAGATAAGGAAGGCATTGAGGAGGCCATTGTAGGGAAGAGAAGGTTGCCAGAAAAAGTAAAAAAGAGGAAGGAAATCAAAAGTGAAGACGGCATTGTTGAAGGGTATGCAACTCATTATTTGCTTTACTTTGGATTCATCATGTTACTGTCTTTTTAGTTGTTATTTTTCAAATCAAAGCTAGTATTAGGGAGTGTGGGGCTAAATCATTGGGCATGCAAGTCAACATAGTTTCTCATGTTCCATAACCCTCTAAATCTAATTGTGGGACTTTTTTCCCTGCTTGTTTTCTCAATGGCCATAAAAGGGTCTGTTTCTTTGTGTGCAGAATTGGCCAGTTTTAAGTAGTCTTATATCAACAGATGTATTTACAGTAGTATTAGCTTATCTGTGTTATCCTTGGAAACTAACATTGTATTTTTTTTTGGCTTGGCAGGTACGAGGAATACATCGCTTATGAGTTCCCAGGAGACCAGGCCTCAAATTTGCAGATTCTAGAAGCCGCATATAGGTGGAAGAGACAGAGGACTTCTTCTGATGAGGACTAGAGGTTATTCTTTTATTTGTAGCCTTTTTAGTACTTGCAATTTTCCAAAAGTAAATACAACAAGCATATGCCACCGTAGCCTTAGCTGCAGATTCCTTATGTATAGATTTAGCATAGCACTGTGTTGGCATTCTTTTGAAATGAAAACAAGCTTTGAAGGGAAGTTGTCTCATGAGCCCCTGTTACGGGAAAAGCAGTATATGAATAGATTGTAAATGAGTTTTGATTAAGAGATTCGTTTAATTCCCGAATCGTACTTTTAGCAAATTCTTGAAATGAAATGGATTTACATTTGCCCCTTGACTTGAGACTATCTTTCCATATTGTTGTCCAAAGGGAAGCTTTCTCAACATATATATATTTCGCAAAATTCCAAGCCGAATTATTGTCTAAAGGACCTAAACTAATTTAGAGTTGAGTTCCGACTAATCTGAAATTGAACATCAATAACAATAAAGTACAATCCCAAAGGAAAATTCTCTTGACCCTTCATATCTACTTCCCAAAAAATCGGAAGGTTTCGGATTTAGATCTTGCGAATGAAAAAAATAGACATAAAGAGTTTTTCCTCAATTGAATCTATGTAACTCAACTCTAGATTAATGGAGATTTAATGCTAAATAAAATAAAATAAATATTTTTTTTGGCCAAAAAATAAATATCTATTGGAATAAACATAAGTAAACTACATACATGTGTAACTTTGTAAGTTTGTTTCGCTTTCTTTGTGCCCACAAAAAAAAAATTAAAAAAATTAAAAAAAATTAAAGCTTGTTTGACCGAGAGTCCATATTTCCATTAGCTACGCCTACACGCTCACGCCCACCGCCCACGAGTCCTATTTGGCATTTGGATTAATCAAATTCAAGCCCTTTTACCCTAAAAATAAACATCTCGTCGGCAAAACGAGAATTCCTTTCTTCCAAAGACGACTTTTTTCCATCATTTTGATTCACCGTCGTCGCTGTGCTTTCTCCCTTCTTTTTTGCCATGAAACTCTCCTTCTCTCTTCCTTCCAAACCTAAACCCACTCAGAAACCTCCCATCTCCGACACCTCCGCCGCCTCTGAAGACCAAAAGCCAAAGGAATTCGTCACCGAATTCGACCCTTCCAAAACCTTAAATGGCCCCGGCTCGAAACCCTCCTTTGTAATTCCTCCCAAACAAAACGAATGGCGTCCCTACAAGAAGATGAAGAATCTCGACCTCCCTCCTCTCAATTCCGATGGCTCTCGTGATCTCCAATTCGAGATCGATTCTTCCTCCTCTGATCTTCCCGACTCCAGTATCTCTTACGGTCTCAATGTCCGCGCCGCCAAACCAGATTCCGATGGAAATCAGGGAGTCCCCGAATCGGCACCAGCTCCAGTCGAAACCGTGCTTCTGCAGAGTTTTAAAGAGGATTTGAAGAGGTTGCCCGATGATCGAGGGTTTGAGGAGTTCGAGGGCATTGCAATAGAGGATTTTGGCAAGGCTATGCTTGCTGGTTATGGCTGGGTTGAAGGGAGAGGAATTGGGAAGAACGCCAAGGAAGATGTCAAAGTAAAGCAGTACGGGAGGAGGCAAGGTAGGGAGGGGTTAGGGTTTGATTCTAAAGAAATTTTAAATGGTTCCAAGAATGTTAAAGAGAAGCAGCCTGAAAAAGAAGTCAGAGTAAAGCATGAGGCTGAAGACGATTTTCCTGCGGGGATAGATGTGAGAGTGATTGAAGGGAGAGATATGGGTTTCAAAGGTACAATAATTAAGAAATTGGATGGCAATAGGGTTGTTTTGAGGTTGAAGAACAATAATGAGGAAGTTAAAATTCATACTTCTCAGATTGCCAATTTGGGTTCAAGGGAAGAAGAGAAGTGTTTGAGGAAATTGAAGGAGTTGAAAATTAGGGAAGGTAAAGATTCCAAACATAAGGGCGATGAAAGAAAGGATAAACGAAGTAGAAACAGTGAGAGAAGTGAAACTAAAGTTAATGTGGAGAGAGTTATTAAGAGTAATGGTGATCGAGGGGTTTCTTGGCTCAGAAATCACATTAGGGTTCGGGTCATCAGTAAAGATTTGGAAGGGGGAAGATTATATTTGAAGAAAGGTCAGGTGGTGGATGTTATTCAACCATATATTTGTGATATACTAATGGATGAGAGTAGGAAGTTGGTTCGAGGGGTCGAGCAGGAGCTGCTTGAAACTGCATTGCCAAAGCCTGGTGGTCCAGTTCTTGTTTTGTATGGTAGGCATAAAGATGTCTATGGAAGTTTGATGGAGAGGGATCGAGATCGAGAAACGGGTATTGTAAGAGATGCTGATAGTCATGAGTTGGTAAATGTGAAACTTGAACAGATTGCTGAGTTTGTAGGGGATCCAAGCGAACTTCAGTATTAATATGGCTCTTGCCTTTGCATTTCAGAACCAATTCATGACATGCCCTCACATCAACACCAATAGGTATTTTCTGCTAAACTGTGCCCTTTTATTGTTCTGTGAATCTATCTCTACCATTTAGTTTTATGAAGAAAACTCAATTTACTGTTTCTGGTCCAAATTTGCAAGGACTTCCCGTTATAGTTTTATCATACTCTCAATGTATAAGCTTTCTTCATTATGCTGACTTTGAAGTTCAGAAAAGTTCTTTGAGAGAAGACATAAGAAGCATTCGAATTATAGCTTTATTCTGTCCATGTGTATTTTTTTAGTGTTTCCCTCTAAAGATTTTCTATTCTATCAATCTATATTTGGAGACGAGTTAGGCATTGATATCTTTTATGAAATTGCAATTCGTAAATTACAAATCTAATTTGCTCTTTTCCTTTTATCATATAATAACATGCGTGTAGAAAGTTTTATGCAGATGCCAACATGACAAATAACAGCTAGTTTATTATAACCATGGTATACATGTGTGTCTGTGTTATGATTCCTGAATATCATTTCATCTGTGCTACTGTATTGGGGGGCCTTTGGTTCAAAGTTTTCCTCCACTTTCTTGGAATTATACAGATTACAGAACAGAACAGTCTTTGTAGAGAAGAACCTATGACATACTATCTTGAATATGAACTTATTTTGGAGGAAATATTCAACACATATATATAGACAATGGGGTGCAAAACCGGATTGAGGTAAAGACTCAGAGCAATTACCCTAAAATCCCTGCCTATTTAGGAGGGTCAGGAAGGTCATCAACAATTCGAACAGGGGTAGGTGGGATTGACTCCCACCATTCTTTTAGTCGGCGGTCTCCTTGGTTGCTTCTCATGTGCTTCCCCAACTTTGATGTCATGATTGCGGAATAGAATATAGCAGTCATTATGAGATACTTGAAGGGAATCACCGCCAACACTATTGCCACTCCGATCAGTGCCATCATCACCAAATTTGCATGCTGCAACCAAGGAACATTGTGTTAATTTGATCAAGTATGAAGTTGAATAGTAAAATTATCCGTCGATTAGTAAAGAAGAAACCTTGAAACACTTTGCCAGCAGGCATATTAAGCATAATCTGCTAATGCCTGTATAGGATATGCGGTTTTTATTATTCATGTAATCTCGGTCTGCCATTCAGCAGAATGTTATCTAATGAACTTCATTATGCTTGAACTGAAGTCTTTAGTTTCTAAACTAGAAGAATGTGTAGTTGCATGAGTATACCTTGTATGCCCTTGAAACCAGAATTGAATGCAACTTCAGCAATGTTACATTGGCTTGTTTAATTAACTCACGAACGGTTAGAAATCCATGCTGAGCTGAAACTATGTTCTCTCTCGTAGATGTGGTCTGCTCAGAGGCAGTGCAAACAAGTATCTCCTTATGTTTGTCTTTGAGCCCTTCTTGTCTAGCTCGGATCATTTTTGCTACCACCAGAAGCAAGCACGCAGCTATTGCCTTCCCAGCCCATTCCCTACAAAATACAATACTTGCTATATCACTTTACAACTTGAATTTGCATACATGATCTTAGTAGGTGAAAACACAGAGGCAAGATAGATAACAGCTTACTTGTACACGACTAGTTGAATCGTAGCTATTAAAGCAAGGGTAGTTGCTGGTCTTTCCCATGAACAGGATTGTCGAAACCAAGGGTACACGCTTTTAAGTGGCTTAAGTACTAGTTCCTGCATATGCAAAACACAAAACATAAAAATGTTTTAACTGCATAAATGTGAGGATGTATTCTTTCTAAAAGAAAGATTAGCTGTGTAATGAAATCCTATCTCTATTCGTATCGCTTGCTCTACAAACAAGAAACGTTGTGCATAATAGTGGAAGGAGTAACTACCATAAGAATGAGAGAGTTATCACTGATTCCTTCCTCTTTCAGCTCGTCACTTGCTGCTTTAGCAATAGCAACTTCCCTTTCTTCCTTGATCACTTGATTAATGGCAGTCTCTAATAAGGTATTATTATCATTTTCATCTCCTGCAATAGTTGTGCTGACCTCAGTCCCTGCTTTTGCTTCTGAACTTGATACAATCGGCCCCGGAAGGTTCATTCTCCTCAGTATTGAACTTGCAGCACAAGATTGTCCACTATTTTCTCCTTTTAGACCCTCTGAAAGCTGGTGTAGTACATAATCCCCCTTTGGTAACTCATCATATAAAGCAAAAATCAAGAATGTTTTGGGATCCGGGGGAGAAATTCTTAGCATCTCTCTTGCGGCGTGAAGCCTTATAATGCTCAAAATGGTCCTTGCATGCATCTCCCATGCTTGTATTGGGCCTTCCACCTTAAATTCAGATAAGAATTTGTGCATCAGCATAACCTCCTTTGTGAGTGCTAGCCAATGGTCACGCCTGGTGGAGCTTGTTATCTCTGGAAACTCCAGCACAACGCCCTCTTGTCTAGAAAGAATATAAGAAAGCCGGAGTCAATGAAGAAACCGTCAACCCTATTAACCAACATGCTCTGCTCATTTCTCGGCATGTACAAGGAAATACTACTCTCGAATTCTCAATACCATATAGTTACTAAGTTAAAATAATTCACCAATCCGATTATGAAGCAATTAATTAAACAGTGTGTTGTCGACTTTGGAATCAGCCACAAGTTGATGAGTTAAACCTAGAATTCCTTGCAAATAGATACTTACAATTCAGGGGACTCGTATATTATGGCTTTGTCAAAGAGTGGAGCACCCCATGGACCTGTGGCTGCTGGTTTAACACTATGATTGATATCCCTTGAAAGATCAAGCTTAAGTGCATCTTCATATGTTATCACACCAGAAGCCTCAAAGTAGAGAGCATAATTTGTCAGTGTAAGTCTACCTACAAAAGAAATCACTTACTTCTGATTAGTATTGATCAGGAAAATACTTTAATCGATCATTTGTCAATATGACAGAACAGAAAAGAAATCAAACACAAACCAGGCCAACTTGTTCCTCCTATATGACGAACGACTCTCTGTGAGGTAGCTGTTCCTTCCACATGCAATATAAATTCATCATCAGCCAACTCTACACCCTTTGGCTTTGCTTGTTTCTGTAAATGCTTCATGCAACTGCAGAAACCAACAGTTAAAAACAGAAAAGGGGCGAATGTAAAGCACTTAAATATTGCAAACCAAACTAAAGTACTGTTTTATGAAACTTAAAGCAAAGGAAGTTGATTCTGTAAAATTTGGCAGCTGCCAGTGTTCTGTTCTGATGCATACTTGTCAATTTCTTTAAGGAATTTGTCGTATGCAGGGAAAAAGAGCCGGTTTCCGGTTGATGCAGTTAGAGTTTCGAATGTGAATCTTCCATTAACAATATCTGCAACTAGTGGAATCACTGATCCCAACCACACAAAGGCATCTTCTCCAATACTAGGTTCATCATTAACCTACCAAGAAATTTCACAAATCAACAATGGCAATGCTGCAAGAAGAGTGACAGACAAACTGATAGACGTGTAGTACAAGCAACACTAATGTTATCGGAAAATCAAGCCGTAAATGTTAATGACCAACAAAGGGTATTAATTAAATTATGAGAAGCAAAATTTCTTACAAGGAGTGGCATCAGGTCTGAATAGAAAAGAGAGGAATCCTCCTGCTCTGGAGACAACTTTACTTGTATTTTTCTATCTTCTGTCCCTTTGGCAATGCTTTCCTGCTAAATCAACATCAATAGCATGAAGTATTTATATTTTGATTGAAAATGTGTGATCTTTTAAGTCAATAAAAACTAGGCAAAAGAATTAAAGCAAATTTCAGAGTCTTGACAATAGAGAGGTAAATCTGCTCACATTTTCAAGCTGTTCATAAACAAAACTAGGCTTCTCCCAAGCAAGCATCATGTCATACGTAAACCGGCTAAAAGATGCATTACTTATCCTTTCTTCTATATTTTCACACAATTTCATGAGAGCCTTGGAGCTGCAAAATTCAACTAATTTCCTCGAATAATCGCCAACTTCGGGCTTCCATCCGACATCAAATTCTTGCACTAAGTTATCCACAGAAGTATCTAGTTCCCTGGGTAATATAAATAACAATATTTTTTTGGCAATAATATAAATAACAATATTTAGAAAAAGAAATTAAGCATTTTCATAATTAGAGATGCTATATATGGTTCTAAAACTTTTTGCGACTTAATGAGAAATCTAATATGAAACAAAGAATAATGTGGAAAGTTTAAAGTATCAAATAACCACTCTGCAAAAAATAACCTTATTAATTAATTTCATCATGAGTCTTCCATTCTCTTTTAATTGAGCCCTTCAAAATGAACATACATTATATCTATCAAACACTATGTTCTTTCTCTCTCTCTTTTTTTTCCCCTTCAATTTTTTTAATGAAATTTAATCCCATATAGGAAATTGAAATTAAATATTGTAACTCCCCCACCCTAACAATTAAGAAGTACCCAATGAACAAATTGAATATGAAAAAAAAAAAAAGAAGAGAAATTATACTCTGCAATGGTTTGAAGAAGGTGGTTGGCAATGGAAGAAAGATGCTTTAGCTTAGCCATCTTCAATTATTCGCTGTGTTGTGTGGAAACGGTGCTTGCTGGCTGAGACGATGGATTTTTGAATCTGTAGTTTATGAAACAAAGAAGAAAAGAAGGGCAAAAATATTGGAGAGGAGATTGAGATTGTGTTACCCCCCTAGGCTGCCACGTTTGGCTGGCCATGCAAACACTTGGTGCTCTCTCAATGCCCCATGCATCCCTCACGTGCCAATATCTCCGGTCTTTTTTCTTTTTCCTTTTTTGCACTTTTATTTGGATTTATTAAAATTTTAAAATCCTAAAATATACTGCCACCTTGGAATTTATCTCTAAGAAGAAGAGAAAAAAAGAAGAAGATAATAATGCCTCCTAGACATTATATTATTATGACAAAGTCTTTTGTGTTTTTTCTTGTTTTTGAGGGATAGATCATGAAGTACTCCCCCATTTCACTATATCTTCATTTTTTGGATTTTTTTTTTCACAAATTTGTTTTATTTATAAAATCAAAACAATTTTGACTACTTTTTACCCTTGTTAAATGTAAAAAAAGAGAAACATATTTTAAGTAAAGTTAATAGTATCTTAGAAAGTATTGTAAAAGTTATATAGAATTTTGAAAATCAACTTTCTTAATATTGGTGATACAATTAAATTGGACAGATTTAGTAGGACGGAAGAAATATTATTATTCAAATCAAAAGTCGACGTTGATGGCAAAAAAAAAATTAAATAAAAAAATTCATAAGTCGGTGTTGAATTAAGAACTGACGTTCCAGTTCTATTCAAATAAAGACTTAGCGGGAGGTGAAACCTTTTTTTTTTTTGCTACTCATAAATATGATATTTAAATGGGCTACACAATAGGGGTAGCCTTCTCCTGTCCCAAATCCCATCCTGCCCATCTCATGATTCGAAGCTGAGACCTCTCACAAGAAAACCCAGGCTTTAAACACTGGGGTGTCCCTGGGGACTTGAAACATACTTTTTAGAATTATGTCAATTTTCCTATGAGTTTGCTACATGACCAGAAAAAATTGTCCCGAAATTTTATCCTCCATGATGTGTTGTTACACGATTGATCCAGCAGACTGTTCCCACCATTATTTAAGTGGGGTTTTACTACAAAACATGGGATAATCCCACATGGCACATCATGTGAGACAAAATTCTGATTAATTTTTCTGGTTGTTTAGAATTTTCTTTTTCCTATGATGAACAATCACTTCAAGTCTTCATTTCAGTCGAAATTAGAACATTGGATCCTAATCAATCAAATAGAAAGATTAAATCTTAAATTGAGAAATTTTACAAAGTTAAGCCCTTATTGGAATAATTAGCCATTAATTAGGATAAAAAATAATAAAAAGGCCCAATGGGGATCTGAAATGGTCCATGAGAAGCCCTTTCTCTGACATTGTGGGCTATTTTGGACCCAGCTCGAAATTAGTCTTTTTGTGTTTCTTTTGGGGGGATAAATAAAAAAAAAAATTAAGTCTTTTTCTTCAATAACAAACTGTATAAATTCCAAAAACTTGCTACAGCAAAGTCTTCTCGCGATTTTCACTTCACCTTCTTCCATTTCACATTGCTTCTTCTGCTTCACTGGAAATGATTAACGATTCCGATTCATCTTCCCTTGTTCGACTCAACATCGGTAAAATTCTCTACGATTCTTATATACTCTTTGCATACGGTTTCTTTGTTTTCACTCAACCACTGCTTTATATGTGTTTTTCTCCAAGATCAATCCTGCATCTTTTACTTAGTTTAGCAAAAAGTCCGAATCTTTAATCGGTTCATTAATAAACAAGAAAAACCCAAATTTCCTTTTAGCTTTTTATCTTGGATTAATGGCTTAAACCCTTTGATTGATCAGTTGAATTGGGTATTTGACTACCTCTGTTTTCTGTTTGATTACTGAGGAAAGATGGGAAAGTGATGTGTTTGTATGTGCACGTGAACTTACTGTATTTGCTTTTCTGGGTGTCACTTTTTTTATGTTTTGTCTTTAGATGTTGAAAAGTGTGGAGTTGAAGTTTGTATCTGATTTGGTTTTAGTTAAATTAAAAGCTATTACCTTAAACTAAACAAAATCATGTGGGCAGGAGGGAATAAGTTTTGTACTACAATTGATACGTTGACCCGGCGTGAGCCTGATTCCATGCTGGCAGCTATGTTTAGTGGTCGCCATAAGTTGTGTCAGGACCCTGAGAAGGTATTGTTATACTTATTCCTTTCCTTGGTTCCGACTCAGTATTTTGTGAAAATGTAGAGTTGTTAGGTTTTATATTCTGCATTTTGTCTGTCTTGCTAGGAAGGCGAATCTTTTTTTTTTTTTGGCTGTGAATGTGATTGCAGTAAAGTAATTTAGTGTTTTCATTTTGTCAAGTGGTGGAATGATTTTCCTACTGTATACTATCCTTAGAGAACATAATAGATGCCATTTGAGGTATCTTAATCGGATTCATTTATATTTATATTCCTATTGTGAGGAGTGAGCAATGCATTAATTTCTTGGAGCAATGCAGTTATTATACTTTCAAATTGAGTAGTTGACAGGAAGGATCTTTGTTTGTCACCTAACAGTGTTTGAGTTTGGATATTGAATAATTTTTGTTGATCACATTATCTTCTTGTAGGGTTATGTCTTTGTTGATAGGGATGGAAAGCATTTTCGGCATATTCTTAACTGGTTGAGGGATGGTGTTGTTCCCATATTGACAGATTCTGGATATTCAGAGCTCATAAGAGAGGCAGAATATTACCAGCTACTTGTAAGCCTTAGACTCTTCTAGTATACCTTTCCTCAATTTTCTGAGGGCTTTTTTGTTATGTTTTTCTGCTGAGTTCATTCAAAGACATGCTTGCAGCTGTGAATCACATGGTAAAGGCTTAAGGTGCATTAAATTTGCATGATACGATGTTAATGCCTTAATGTATAAGCTCTAGTGGTGTTGGGTGGTTTTCAGTAGTGGATTGGTCTATAATCAGGATTCAATACTCCTAATATGCACTTCAACTTTTTGTTGCTCCAGCCTACAGCTTTTATGTTCTCAGTTATATCCTGCCCAGCCCAGGTGTCTTGTGGACAACAGGAATGTAAAATTGGAAAAAGGGGGAGGGAGGGGGGGTGGATAGAAGAGTGAATCATATTTTCATCTCTATCTAGTTTGCCATTAAGGCTTAATTTAATTGGGTTCAGCCCAAAATTGGTTCTCTCTAGCACATGCATGCTGCTTAATTGTTTGTCTATATGTTTTAAAGGGCTTAATTAAGTTTTGGTATTTTAGTTTAGAGCAAGTGTTGTTTAAATTGTTGAAGTAAAGATAGATGGAAGTACTTAAAATATATAATAATAAAAAACCAAATCCCCTGCTGCAGATCTTAAGTTTTGAAGCCTTGTTTTGATGATAGTCCAGGCATGATTGAGTATTTGAAGCAGGGAGTACTGCCTTGAAAAGTACTAACATAAGACAGCCATATAAAGTATGGCTTAGAAATTATGCACTTGTTCCATCAATGACCATTGCATGTTATAATTTCATTGGTCTTTTTCTTTTAAAATTATGTAGTTGTGGATGCCCTCTTCTTCAATTATCAAAAATTAAACCACATAAATAATGATGTACTCTTTTCCCGATTTTACGTGATTTTTTTTCTTGATTTCGGCGATAACCATGTGAAATGTGACTCACGATGTTTCTAATCCTTATTGTTTGGGTCATTGACCTCTTGCTGACTTTTATTGCATAACAGCAAGAATTTCATGTATATAATTTCAGGGACTAATAGAGGCAATAAGTTCTGTTTCAACTAAGAGGAAAGAAGATGAAGAGTCAGTCGCTGAATTGACGCGTACTGATATCATCAAGTGCATACAGTCTGAAAGAGTTAAATTTCGGGGTGTTAATCTTTCTGGTCTTGATCTTTCTAAATTGGTAATTATTTCTGATCTCTAATTATTGAAAGAATATCATCCTAACATTTTATTGTTCTGCTAAGTAGATTCCTGTTACAGGATATTAGTCAATTTCATTTAATGTTTTGCATGTCTGTTTGTGGTTCGTGTGGAGTCAATTTGGTCTAATGTTCTGCATGTCTGTGTTTGTGGCCCATGTGGAGAAGAAAATCTGTTTGTGATCAATGCTTGCAGCTAGGAGTTTTCTCCTGTTCACTGACCAGGGATGATTGCTTTGTTCCTTTTTCTTTGGTGTTGCATTTGAAGGGTTTATGTTTCTTTCAATCTTAATTTTGGTGTCTTTCTTTCTTGTCATATGTTATAACTCCCAAACATGAAATTCAGTATAAGGAAACAGATATAATTCCAGTAGATATCGAAATCGCTGATGCATTATTCTTTTTTATATCTATATTTGTTCAGGATCTTTCATATGTGGATTTCAGCTTTGCCACTCTGAAAAATGTATTCTTCTCACGTGCAAATCTTCAGTGTGCAAAATTTCGGGTATGGTTCAACTTCTTACCGAAACATGCCATAGACTGTAAATACTTTAATTAGATATTGTTCATGCACGAATTACATTCAAACTCAACTATGTGATCACTTCTGCCTAGATGATAGATCCTATTTAACCTCTTGATTGTCACTACAGGATGTGGATGCTGAGAATTCTATTTTTCACAATGCAACCTTGCGCGAGTAAGATACTCGGCATGATTTTCCTTTTTGAACCATGTAGATTTTCTTGTGAACTGTGTTCTTAATGGTTTTATTTTTTGCCTAGGGAAGGTGTGAATTTACTGGGGCGAATCTTCGTGGGGCCTTAATAGCTGGTTCTAATCTTCAGAGTGCAAATCTCCAAGGCAAAATAATTTACCATCTTTGTACAGTTAGTTGATTTCTTAATAATGCTACTGCTTATTGCTATGGTTTGAAATATTGACATCTTTATCAATTTCTATGTTGCAGATGCCTGTTTGATAGACTGTAGCTTTTGCGGGGCAGATCTTCGATCTGCACACTTACAGGTGATCATTAAATTCTATGTATAAACGCTGCAAATTCTGAGGAGGAAAGTACAGCATCTTTGTTTAGAATAAATTCCTTAATTATATTCTTAGATTCATTGTTGTTTTTACTACAATGATGTCCTCTGGATTGAATGATTAAATATAAAAATATGAGATACTTCAAGAAACTATTAATTCTTTGTGATAAAGGAGTAAAGGACTAAGGATAAACCCATCATGTAGTATATGAGGAAGCAATTCAAGTTGGAGTTAACTTGCTAGTCAAATGAAGGTAACCAATTTGATCCTTGTGAATGGTTGACTGGTGGTTATTATACATGTTGCGTGGTAGTGCATGGGGATTGGGGAGTGAAACTATCCACACACATAAACGTCTCAGAAAAAATATTGTTCTCGATTTGGTGATCTTTTCTATTATGCCTATGGTTTCGTGTTTCTCTATTAATTGGGCTTCTCTGCCTGAGCTTTTTGTGATATTGTAACTACTAATATGCTTTAATATCTGGAATTGTTAGAGTGCTGATCTTACTAATGCCAACTTAGAAGGAGCAAATCTAGAAGGAGCTAATTTGAAGGTAAACATATCCTTATGCATGGTGTTTATATATCAATTGCTTTGGTGAATATATGATTTTCAAGTAGGCAGCAGCCCAACGAGAAACACTAGCTTAATGTTTGCATTGCGTGTAGCTTAATGTGTTATGTGTGTTTATACACTTTTTATTAACTTATAATTTAAAGAAAGAACGAATCCTGAAAACTTGATCAAACTTAACACATTGGTAAAACAACTCGAATTGTTGTTGCCGGCATTTCTTTAGTTTCTTTTCTAACACCTAGCACATTCATAAATTGATTCGTTTGTTGTTATTATTACACGTTCAGGGTGCAAAATTGAGCAATGCCAATCTGAAGGGTGCAAACCTCCAACGAGCTTATTTACGACATGTTAATCTTCGAGATACAGTAAGTAATTAGTTTTATTTCTACAGCTTATGTATGTCATGGTAATCTTAGAGATAAAGCAAGTAATCAGTTTTACAGCATGCAAAATTTGTTTTGGATAGTATGTTAGTTGTTGATCATTCTTTTGAGTTAGAATTTTCACATTTGTTATATTTCCAGATATCCCATTGGAACTCAACATGTAATTTTCTGTCTCTTATCAGCATTTGGAAGGTGCTAAGCTTGATGGTGCTAACTTGCTTGGAGCAATCAGGTGATGATGGAGCAAAGATGTATATATATAAATATGTATTGACAGATTGGCATTTATTTATTAATGGGGGCAAGCATTTGCCCTCTATGAAATCCTAAAACTTCATCAATCATGTAACTAATGTCATTTTAAGATAAGGTTTTAATTTTATACCCTATTGTTTCTACAATTTTCTTCATTTCATTTTCATCCCACTTTTAATTTGTATTACAGTATATGCTTTCTATATTTGAGGGAATTCAAATCTGGATCTTTTTGGGTAAAATAAGATGGAATCCCACTTTGAATTTGTATTATATAATATATGAATATGTTTGGTACAATTGGAGTTACTCCTCTCACATTCCATAAATCTTGGATCTGGCTCCTCTTTAAGGACTGGAGAGGCCAGTCCTATATAGGATTAAGCCACGTCATATTTCTAAAAAAATCAATGGCTTTGATTTTACAAGCACAATACTTCCACCCGTATCCAACCAATATAGAATAGAAAAGAATGGCTTAATCTTCAACAAACCAGCAGATTTTACGAACTTATTGATCTTCAGAATTATACCTACAGATCTGGGAAACCTAGTAGAATTTTTATTTTAGAATGAATGGGAGAATTATTATACTAAAAAAAATCTTAAATCTCACATAAGTTGGTGTTTTTTTCATAGTATAATAATCCGTTTTGGGAAATTGCTGAAAGTTACGGGGGCGATGGATTTTAAGAAAGCTAACTGATACAATTTCTGGTTGTCTATGGCAAACCCCACCAAGCAATCAGCTTTTTCTTCCAAAATATAAATACTTTTTAGTTTTCCTGTTAAAGTATTATCAATACCTAGATTGAAATTGAAAAGTGAGAAATCCCCAATTAACTTATTCTTTCCATCGGTACCAAAAAAAACTTCTCCTTTCCATCTTTTCTGTTATATGCGAATGCTTGTTTCTGGCTTTCTTCGAGCCTGGGGTTCATTTGCTAGATTGCAAAGGTTTTCAGGGTCGGGCAAGTGAGAACTGAGAACATAATCATAGACATAGTATTTTGTTCAGACTGCTATTTTGTTTCTCAATTCTCTACAGCTATTCTTTTCTGTGCGTATTTTACTTTTAGCAATCCAAACCGTTTATCTCTATTTATGCAACGTGGCTTAATCCTACATAGGACTGGCCTCTCAAATCCATTTGAAGGACCGGAGAGGAGCAGATCCATAAATCTTATCCCGTCTATAACAGGACTCGAACCAATGACTTCTCACACAAGGAATCTCGAACTCTAACCGCTAAAATGTCGTTTGAGGTGCTCAAGTATGGATTTTTAGTGAAAGGGATATAATTATGTATCTACCATTGTGAAATAGATATTTTTGGTACTCAAGTACCAAGTTAAATGTTCATTGAAGATTTCATATCGGAGATTTTGAGATTGTAAGATTGACAGGTAGGATTTAACATGTGCATAAATGAGTCTATAATTACCTTTTTGTCATGATTTACATTTTTTTTTTGGCCAGAATGATTTATAATTCATTCACGTAAAATTGGAGAATGAACATTTAAGAAAGGATCCGGCCAAAGAAAAAAAAAACTTATAAGATAGGATAAGATGTTGGAAAGCCATCCTTGATTGAGAATTTGGAAGAGGATTTGAATCAAACTAGGGTTGAATTGTTCAAATAAGGTACATATGGCCATAACCGTACAGTACTCATATTTGTGTGCCAATTAGTCAACTTTGATTAATTGGTTTCATGAGATTTTTGTGCATGTGGATGTGGGTGAGAATTGAATTGAAAGGCTGCCCATCTCTACCCACGACCTCTACATTTAGATTTTCTTAGTTTCTATGAATTTGGTCCTGCAATGCATTGTTCCTTCATTATCATTGGATTCTAAAACCTCAAATTATCTGTGAATTTCTTCTCTTTGCAACCATTCCTTTTTTTATCTTTTTTTTTTCTCCTTTTGTTTTTGGGTTGCCATTGTCAAATATCTAGATCTCAGCAATGGCCGGTGGGCGTTTACCAAGAAAGGAAATATATATATTCAGAAGATAATACAAAGGTCGGTTGCATTACAATAGAAAACAATTGAAGATAGGGTGGCCAATCATCAAAATCAAAATAAGAAACTTATTACCAAAGTGAAAATTACCATCCAACCCCATTACTATTTGAGCATGGAAATTTCTAAAATTGCTTGTTAACAATAATATCGAGGAATGTCCACTTTCTTTTTTTTTTCGAAATAGGTACTTGCATTAAATTAAATCATTGTTCTGAACATTACATGATCAGCTGCATCAAGCAGCAAAGCATCCTTAACAAAAAGAGGAGGTTCAATAAAAGTTATAAAGGTCTCTTCTAAATTATTACAAATCAAATAGCTGCCATGCTTAGCTAAGACATCAGCGCTGCAATTTCCTTCTCGAAAAACATGCTTCACTTTAGCTTCCTCAAATCGGCTGAGCAAAGACGTACATTCAGTAATTAAAGGGGTTGTTTATACCTCAATTTACAATTGAGGGTAAATTGGTCTTTGCATAAAGTAAGTCAAGATGTGTGGTCAGAATTTAATCAAAAATCCTGATGAAACTTAGTTTTTGCACCACCCTGATTCTATCAGAATTAGAAAAAATCTTGTAATTAATGAATAAGGGCCAAAATTAATAATTAAATTAATAAATAATAATTATTTTTGGAATAATTATTATTATTTCCTCCCTATATGCCGCCACTACCTATGGGTGTGGTGTGATAGGCTTCAAGGGAGCAGCTTCTTGAGATACCACAGCCTGATATGCAGGCAGGGAGTAAGGAAGAGAGTTGTATGCTACCTGACCATGCAGGTGGGAGGAATTATCATGGAATAAAATAATTTAAGTCTTTCCCATACCAGGGAAGGTCGCCCTGGTCACAGGAAGCAATCTCATCACCCCTTTGCCATGAGGAGGCAGAGAGCAAGAGTTTGTCAGCAAGTGAAACACTCACCTAAGTGAGGGAGGCACGGAATTTTACACCTCACACCCCTCAAATATGATAACCCTAACATAGTGGTCAGGCCGCCCAGCTAGCTACTTCCTCCCGGGAGGCAAACTTGCATTTTGTTCATTTAAGGACAAAAAGGGGAGATCAAGGGAATTGATCTAGCTAGGGGGTGTGGCTCCAACAGGGGGTTATATCATGATGATCATTGGTTCATATAGGTTCTCTTGGCCAAATTTCATCTCAAACGGACTTGAGATGAAAAACTTATGCAAGTTTTTCGGTTAAGGACAGTTTGGGGTGAGAAACCACTTCACCATGATAGGGAGTTCGGTTTTACTTAGAATTTTTTCCATAAGTTTGTGGAGATAATCTAAGTCTCTTGGCCAAGTTTCCTCTCAAACAGACTTAGAATGAAAAACTTATGCAAGTTTTTCAGTTAAGGACAATTTGAGGTGAGAAGTTGGTTCACCACCAAGGAGAGCTCGGTTTTACTTATAATTTTTTCCATAGTCTTATGGAGACAATCTAAGCCTACTGGTGGAAAATTAGCCTTATTGGACTTAGAATGAAAAACTTATGCTAGTTTTTTCATTTAAGGACAGTTTAGGGAGAGAAACCAAGTTCCCATAGTCTTATGGAGATAGTCTAAGACTCATGGAAAAGTTTCATCTCATTCAAACTTAGAATGAAAAACTTATGCTAGTTTTTCATTTAAGAACCGTTTGGGGTGTGAAACCTAGTTCACCATGAAGGAGGACTCGAACCAAGCCAAGATTTTTATCATGGTCTTTGGCTGATATATTAACCCTATTGGTGAAGTTTGGGCTCAATCCAAGCTCGTTTGCAACTTTGCATTCTTTTCAGTTAAGGACAAAGTGGCTTTATCACCCCGGTTTAGCCATAATTCTTAATAAAAGGGTATTTTCGTGATTTGAAGAGCTAAATATGGCTAAGTATGAGTAATTTCGTGGCCAATGTGTTAAGTTCCATGACCCATGGTCACCTCTCAGCCAATTTAATGGTTTCAGCTTATTGGAGGTAACAGAGACTACACCTGATACAGCAGCTGCACCTATACACTAGGGGACGCCTCACTCTCCTCTCCTCACCCTTCTATTACCTGCTGCATCAATCAGAAGGAGATGGAAGCTTCACTGCAACTTCCCGGAAGTTTCCTCTGACCAATCAGAAGAGTTCGACTTCCTCAGCAAGTAAAGCCCATCAGATTTGAAGCCCATGCCGCCCCCTATATAAAGGAATCAGTTTCAGAGCTTCAAAGGCATCTCTCTCACACAACTCAGACACAACACACATCTCTCAAACTTGCTCTGTGCAAAAAACCAAACTCCGTGCTTATTTTCTCTCAGGCTCCGCGCCTTTTTCTCTTGTTCATCACGAGTTCTTACTCGTTCTTTATATTTTTCTTATTTCAATCTTGTCTACGGACAAAAAAACACTGTACTCTTGTTTCTCTCTCAGTAATAAAAATCAAATTGCTATTTTTTCTCAAATCTCAATCACAGCTCTTGAAGCGCTCTTATTTAGGAAGTCTTGTTTTTGTGGATCCAATGATTTAAATGCTCTGGTGTGACTTTGATCCAGTCCCCACAAATCGCTCTGATCTTTTAATCTGCTGCTACGCGCACCCCAGATCTTTTAATCTGCTGCGCTTTCACCAAATCTTGTTGTTTATTTTCTCTTTGTCATTTTCAGCAAATTGATTGGTACGTCTCTATACTGTCACTAAGAATTTTTTGCAGAAACTCTATAAAGAGATTTTTGGCGCAACAGGGGCATATTTAAGTTTAATGAAAGAGGTCGAAGTGACTGCAGTGACCACCACAGAAACATCCAATTCCACTAACAATTTCTTGATATTAAAGGATAAAGCAAGCTTTAAACCATCTCTTAAGGCACCTGTCTTAAGAACCTCACTGAGTGACAGTCAGTGACTGCTTATATTACATCAAATCAAAATTTTTAGCCAACAAATGTTGCTTGTTAATAAGAAGAAATTATTGATTACTTACTATATATGTTAGTTATTACAATTCTTACCATTAAAATTGTGCTAATTTGTTAGTAGTGCTCTCCTAGTTTCTCTAGTGAGTGCTTTGTCTAAAAAGTCTTTGTACTTTCTGTTCCTTGTCTTTGTACAAGTGTTTTGGTTTTGGTTCCCTGATTGGTTTTGTCTTTGGTTCCCTGATTGGTTTTGGTTTCTATTGGGTCATCATGTCGGAAGGTCTAGAGGATATGTGGAAGAAGTTTCATCTTACAGAGGATGAAGTGGAGGATGTGGAGGTTGATCCAAAATTGATCGCAGAGACTCTCGCAGAAGGGAAGGCATGTCTGATAGGCAAGCTGTTATCGAAACGGGCTGTGAAGTTGGAGGTTATGAGGAATATTCTGCATTGGGTATGGAAATTATCTGGAGGATTGCAGATTCAAGAAATTGGGGATAAGCTTTTCTTATTCCAATTTGAGAGAGAAATCGAGAAGGATAGGGTGCTTCAGAAGACCCCTTGGTCGTTCAATAAGGCCCTTTTGGTGCTCCGAGATTATGAGGCTTTTACAAACGTTGAATCTATACGGTTGGAGGAGTGTCCTTTTTGGGTGCAAGCGCATGATTTGCCGTTAGGACTGATGAATGAGACTATAGGTAGAGTTATCGGGAGATCCATGGGGATAGTTGAAGAAGTTGATACATGCGGAGTGAAAGTGGCTTGGGGTCGATATCTTCGTGTTCGTGTGAGGCTTCCGGTGTATAAACCATTGAGGAGGGGAATGGTTTTGACGGTCCCTGAGGTGGGGAAGCTGTTAATAAGTTTTTGGTATGAACGGCTCCCGGATTTTTGTTACATCTGTGGTTGCTTAGATCATATTGAAACTGAATGTGAAAAAGCAGTAATCATGAGGAGGGAGAAAGGGAAGGTGGTGAAGGAATATGGTCCTTGGCTACGGGCAGAGGTGTCTCGATCAAATCTCTCAAAGTTTGATGGTCCAGGGATAAGTGAAACAAAGAGTGGTGATCTTTTGTTGGATCAGCGAATGAAGAAGCAGAGTCCGGCAGGCGAGGAAAGGTCAGAAGTGGCGATCACCGGTAAGGGTAAAGCTATTGTAGGCGGTGGTCCGATGATGAAGGGAGCTGAATTGGCAAAGAAGTTTGAAAAGGAGTTGATTAAGGAGAAACCGGATTTCCAGGAGGACAATTTGGTATTGGTTGCAAAATTGAATGCTGAATTATCGGAGAAAGTGGTGTTAGGGGATGGGGATTCTGACAGGAGCAAATCACGCAAAATTCATACGGTTTCCAACTTACCGAAAATTGGAGAAGATGGTGATGAAGTAAATTCAAAAGCTAATTTGGGCCCTGCACTAAAGGAGATGGAAGTCGTTGAGCCCAATATAGTGCAAGGTAAATTTGGGCCGAATGGGGAGGCTGCTTTCAAGTTTAAATCGGTAGCTACTGAGGGTAATTCAGCTCATTGTAGGAAATGGAAAAGGGAGGCCAGAGTGGGTGGTGGACGGCCCACTAGTAGTCATAGTGTTAATAGAGCTGTAACTAGGCACAAGCGAGGCAGCATGAATAAAGGATCGAAGGTGGCTGTTAAGAAGAGCAAGGATGTTGCTTCGGATAGTATTTCTGTTTTTAATGAGTCTCCGGCGGCGGAGGTTGGTGTCAATGGCCAACCCTGCCGAGCACTATGAGTATTATTGCTTGGAATTGCCGAGGTTTAGGGGCGCCTCGGTCAATTCCGGAAGTACAAAAGGTCCTCGATAAATATTGACCCAAGCTTGTTTTTCTTAGTGAGACTAAGAGACGGAGTGGGGAGATGGAATGGTTGCGGTCTCGTTGGAATTTTAATTTCTGTTTTTCTGTAGATTGTTCGGGTAGGAGTGGTGGCCTCTCAGTATTGTGGCAGGATTCCTGGGATGTTACTGTCTTGAGTTTTTCTTTGTTTCATATAGATGTTCTTATTAAGGAGGAGGTTAATTCGGAGCCTTGGAGATTTACAGGTTTCTATGGGCATCCAGAGACTTCTCGGAGAGTAGATTCATGGAGGTTGTTAAGACAGCTTCAGGAGCGTAGTCAAGTACCATGGGTAATAGGTGGTGATTTCAATGAGATATTGTCTGATGATGAGAAAATTGGGGGTCCTCTTCGCCCTGATTGGCAAATTTAGAATTTTAGAGATGTTATTGATGATTGTGATTTGGATTTATTACCTATTATTGGCCCAGAATTGACTTGGCGAAGAGGTAGAGGTGATAATGTTGTTTTCGAAAGACTTGATAGATTTCTGGTTTCTAAATCATGGCTTGATCGGTTTCCACATGCCAAAGAAGTGCATCATTTTTCTACTTTTTCGGATCATTTACCAATTGTTTTACAATTGGTGGAGAAACCTAGCAGGAGGTCGAGCAGGGTGTCTTCTTTCAAGTTTGATAACTTTTGGATAAGACATGAGGGTTTCCGCAAAGTTGTCGAGGAAGCTTGGTTATCTATAGGAGCTGGCTCTTTGTCGGAAATTTTGGGGAAGATCCGAAACTGTTCGGTGTTGTTTCGAAGGTGGAACTCGCAAGTCTATGGCTGTTTGAAAAAGCAGATTGAAAAGAAACCGGAGGCTATTGCATTGTTTTATAGCTTGGGGTTTCGGCATGATTTATTAGGCTTAAATTCTCTGTTGGCGGAATTGGTTGAACTAGAAAAATGTTATGAAGTTTATTGGAGGCAAAGAGCAAAGCAACTTTGGCTCAAGGAGGGAGATCGTAACACTGCATTCTTCCATAAATCGGCATCGAAGCGTAGAGAGGATAATTCGATTGCAAAAATTAAGGGTTCAGATGGTATATGGCGGAGTAAACAGGAAGAAATTGAGGATACATTTGTGGATTATTTTGAAAAGCTTTTCACTTCTTCTAGATCAGTAATGCCAGCCCAGTTTTGTGATGTTATTTCGACTCGGCTTTCGGAGGAGCAAGTTGCTATTTTGGCAAAGCCATGGTCTAAAGGGGAAGTTTGGGAGGCGGTGAAGCAAATGAATCTTTCCAAAGCACCTGGCCCTGATGGAATGACTGCTATGTTTTATCAGAAATATTGGGATATAGTTGGCCAGGAGGTAATATATTCAGTTTTGTCTTTTCTGAATGGAGGGGAATGGAAACATGAACTGAATGCCACAAATATAGTTTTGATTCCCAAGACGAAAAAGCCAACTACCCTTGCTGACTTTAGACCGATTAGTTTGTGCAATGTGTTGTACAAAATTGTGTCTAAAGTGTTGGCGAATCGGTTGAAGCAGATTTTACCTGATATTATCAGTGAAAACCAGAGTGCATTTGTCCCAGGGAGGCTTATTTTTGACAATGCTCTGGTAGCTTATGAAACGGTTCATAAATTAAAGACGACAAAGTGTGGTAAGAATGGATGCATGGCCTTGAAATTAGATATGAGCAAGGCGTATGATAGGGTTGAATGAGACTATCTAGAGAATGTGATGCGGACTATGGGGTTTCCGAGGATGTGGATTTCACTGGTTATGACATGTGTGCGAACGGTTTCTTATTCGGTAGTTGTTAATGGCCAAGAATGTGGGAGCATTAGGCCATCTCGTGGAATCCGACAAGGTGACCCTATATCACCGTATTTGTTTTTGTTATGTGTTGAAGGCCTTTCTTCCCTTTTGAATTTTGCAGATGCTCAGGGTGTTATTCAGGGTGTTTCTGTATGTCGAGCTGCTCCTAGGGTGACTCATCTGCTTTTTGCAGATGATAGTTTGCTTTTCGCTAGAGCAAACATTCGAGAAGCAGAGAATATTATGGAGCTTTTACGGCAATATGAAGCAGCATCAGGCCAATTTGTTAATATAGATAAGTCAGCCATTTATTTCAGCAATGATACCGATATGGATCAGAGAGAAGCCATTAAACAACATCTTGGAGTTCATCGTATGTTGGCTGGAGATAGGTATCTGGGATTGCCGATTCTAATTGGTAGGGAAAAAAGGATTCATTTCCAACATATTAAAGATAGGGTTTGGAGAAGAGTAAAAGCATGGCATGGTAAGTTACTTTCTGCTGCTGGAAGAGGGGTACTTATTCAGGCTGTAGCTCAAGCTATTCCTGTGTATGCGATGAGTTGTTTTCTTTTCCCTAAATCTTTTGTTTATGAGCTTAACATGATGTTGGCAAAGTTTTGGTGGCGTTATGGTAAAGAGGGTCATGGAATTCATTGGGCGAATTGGGAAAGCCTGTGTACTTCGAAGATGGATGGTGGATTAGGTTTTCGAGATTTCGAAGCCTTTAATCTTGCTTTTTTAGCCAAGCAAGGCTGGAGATTTGTCCATAATAATTAGACTTTGTGCTATCGTGTTTTTAAAGCTCGTTACTTTCCTAATTGTTCTTTCTTGGAGGCGGGTTTGAGTTCTAATCCATCCTATGTTTGGCGGAGTATTTTGGAGGGAAGGACGGTTTTAAAGGGAGGTAGTAGATGGAGGATAGGTGATGGGCTATCGGTACGTATAATGGATGATTGTTGGATCCCGACTCTATCTCAAGGAAAGCCTACAGCTATTAGCCAACCTCAAGGTCAGTTCCCCTGTACTTATGTTTCAGATTTAATTGATCATGAGGAACTTGCATGGAATGAATAGCTCATCTATGAGTTGTTTCATCCAAATGTGGCTGAAGCTATTTTAGATATAAGGTTGAGTATGTCGAGAGTGGAGGATAAGCTGATTTTGGTGGAATTGAGAATTGGAGCTTTTACTGTAAAATCGACATACCATGTTGTTAGAGCTTGTTTAGAGTTAGACCGAGAGATGTTTGGTGTGGAAACAAGGAATCCTGTTTGGAGACTCATTTGGACCTCTAAGGTAATCCCTAAAGTTAAGTTCTTTGCTTGGAGATTATTGCATGGTTTTCTTCCTCTTCGAAGTATTTTACAATCTAGACATATAGAGGTGATTAATGAATGCTGTGTTTGTGGTTTGCGGGGTGAATCTTTGAGGCACACTTTCTTTTATTGTCCTCTTGCTCGTGCTGTCTGGGAAGATGTTACTAGTTGGGTAATTGCTTTTGTGGATGAATGGATTGATTTGGATGATTTCGGTTTAAACTTTATGGTATATGCGAGACAAAAAGGGGAGTTGGAACTAGTGCTTTGTACCCTCTGGTATTTATGGTTTAATCGAAATATTTGTTTGCATGAGGATAAGTGTTCTATGGCAACATATCTTGCTGGCAAGATCAGAATTTTTGTGCAGGAATTTGAGGTAGGTCTTCACAATGCTCAGGGTGAGAAACAGGTTCTTACTGTCAAACATCCTGTTACATGGTCTCCACCATCATCAGGCTTCATCAAATTGAATTGTGACGCAGCTTTTTGTTTGAAAGATGACAGAGCAAAGTTAGGCGTAGTGTTTCGAAAGGACTCAGGTGATGTTATGTTAGCTGGAGTGCGCTGCATTGATAATGTTCTTTCTGTTCTTCAGGCGGAAGTTGCTGCAGTTTTGTTTGGTTTGGAGCTGGCTTGGGAACATGGCTTTTTAAGTATCATTGTTGAATCGGATTCGTCGGGAGCTGTTGATGAAATCCGAAAGGGCATGGCATCTTTATGGCAAGAAGCTTCTCTTGTCCACGATATTTTTGATATGATTCCATGTTTTGATTTTATTACTTTTAATTATATCAAGAGAGAGGCAAATGGGTTAGCTCATAACATAACTAAGTCAGTGTGTGATATGGGAGAGTAGAGAATTTGGGTGGAATCTCTACCATCTAATATTTGTAATCCTGATATCCTTTGAATAAAATGCTCGCCTTTATTTCAAAAAAAATTGTGCTAATTTCATACAACTAATTTAACATAACATCTTTATAAATATAGTTTTAAGAAATAAGATTTGATAAGTTTTAAATTTATATATATTAAACATTTGACTCAACTGATAAAGGACCTTTAGAGCTTAAAGCTTAATGTCTTATATTCAAGTCATCCATGTAATTATTCCTTGTTAGTACACTGATTCCCAATTTTGATGATATATTCCATCTCTAGAACTTTAATATAAAAAGTTTCTCATTTTTTCTCTGCTTTATATATATATATATATATATCAACATAAAAACAATTCGTGTGAAGCTTAAGCCCTAAGTTTATCTATATCTTGTTTGTTTTGGAAAAATAAAATGTCAAAGTATTATCTAAAAGGCTAGTAGAATTTTTCATTACTTCTCGAATTTCCTTCCATAATAACTCAAATTGTATTATTTGGATGTGTATTGAATTAAATATAAATAATCTTCCTTATCATGATGATAAAATAAAATCCAAATTCAGTACGTAACAACTTGGGAAAGAAAAATGATTTTGATTCATATATAAAACAAAAGCCACTTGGTTCCAAAAATCCAAATGCTCTACTAAAGGGAGACACATGGAAGCAAAATAGGCTTTCCACTAAAATGTTCCCGGACACAGGATACCAATCCCCCAAAATTCTGTCGGCAAGCAACGAGGGACGCCCACGTGTCGTTACGCAAAGCGGAAAGAAGCGATTTCTTTTTCTTTCTTTATTATCAGCGGAGATAAAGATAAAGTCACAGCACAGTGGAGTAGGTATATATTCAAGGAACACGTGGGGCATCAGGATGGATGAGTTATTATCTTGAGTGGGACCAAAGATGAAGAGAGCAGTTTATCAATATCATCATCAGCTGAAAATACGATGCAACGTGTCAGAGCCACGTGATTTACTGTCAATTTCCGTGGCATGAGAAAAGGTGGCATTACCCTCAATCTATGCTTTCTCTCAACTCTCAACTCTCAAGCCATGCCCAAAATCACCAAATGGCCATGCCTGTACCCACAAATTTGTTCTTTATTTCTCTTTTAGCTTTTTGTGACATAATAATTTTAGTTAGTTATTTATTATTCAAATTGATAAATGATAATAGGAGTATCAACTATGGTACGGAGTATTAGTTTTAGAATGTTCCAAAATACACGTCGGTGTAAATTTTGAATCTCACAAATGGGTTGTGGAATTGACATAAGTTCATTTTTTTAATTAATTAAGTTTTAAATATTTCAATATAGTCCCTAGGGAACACATGTCACCTTTCAGGACTCGCATGTATAGTCTGCAAAACTCCACTGACAATGCATCAAATAATTTTCTAAAAAAATTTACTTTATGGGTAATTATTTGATAAATCAACGGGATATAAATTTTGGACTTCACAAGCAAATTGTGGAATTGACACATTGCCGTATTTCATCTTCCTCTTATCCTAGATGATTGAAAATTTTATCCTAGATGATTGAAAATTGAGGGAAGGTTTAAAGTTCGAATGTTTTTACATTCCTTTTTTTTTGGAAGTGTATCATTTGGTAATTTTTTGTGTATAAAATATAAATCATGGTAAAATTTTAAAAAAACAATATAACTAAATAGTATCTTGCCAAAAGAAAATACTACATAGTATAGCCTTTTTTTGGCCGGACTAGGCTAAATGCTCAATTTGGGGCCAAACGTTTGCTGGGATGCTCGATTTGGGGCCAAACGTTTCAATTGTAACAAAATGGGGCCAAAAGTTTTTAGGGATGCTCAATTCGGGACTTTTTTGGATGGAAAATGGAAGGTGCGTTACACGCGCCGTTTACACGCGTGAAAGGCCAATTTTTTTATCCAACTGGACTTTGATTTAGCCAAGTGTACTACACAGGTGGCTTTCTAATTAAAAAAATAATTATTTTTCCAAATAATATTAACAAATTCCTAAAAATATGTAAAAAAAAAATCCAACAAATTTGAACTACCCAAATAACCCGATCAAAACTAACCTAGAGCAAGGAATTCCCAACAAAATCTCAAATGAGCAAAAAAAAAATTTCCAAATGACAATTTTAAATCCAAAAATTCGAAAAGAAACTCCAGCAAAATATTCCAAACATGAAATTTACTATTTTTAAGCAAAAATGAAGGTAATTTATTCAAATAAAAAGTTACTGTACGTATAATCCCTCTTTTATTTTGTTTTTCAATCGAATCTTCTTCTTGCTTGAATCGAATCTTCTTTTTGTTTGAGACCCATATGCCATCTTCATCTTGTAGGGCTTTCATCAGAGGAAGTTGCTATAAAACATGGAAGATTTCAAGTGTGAGAAGCAAATTAAAACTGCCCTCAAGTTATGGTTCTTCCCATTCGGCATTCCAGTACACTCATTTAGTAACTAGAACCAGATGAAAAAAAAACCCAAAATTCTATTTGCCAAATAAAGGATTAACAAGTAAATTAAAGACTATTTGAAAGAAACCCAAAAACATAGGTCCAATACAAACAAAACCCAGATTGAAAAGTCCAAGAAAAAGAACAAAACCCTTTCTTAATAGGTTGAGGTTTAGGCTCGTTGAGACCTCTCAATCGGTTGTTCCATTCCGTTTGGCCCTTTGGTTGATATCCCAATTAGCATATGTTCAGATGTGTCCAGATATAGACCAGAACATCCTAGCAAGACCCTCGTCGGTGGGGATAACGGTGCCTGCGGCAGACTTTGGAGGGCTCGCCATTGGATTTGATGATCTCTGATTTGGGGATGGTGGCGATGTGTAGACTCGGTGATGGGATCAGGCGAGTCGAAATAGGGTTTTTGATTAGGGAGAAGCGAGAAGAAGCCTGTTTTTTGGAAGAAGGAGAAAGGAGAAGAAGAAGAAGGCGAAAAAAAAGAAGTAAATAGGGTAAAACAATAAAAAGTTTTAATTTATTTTTTAATTCGTTTTTTTAATTTAAGTAATTATTTTCGGAATTAAAAAAATTCCACGTGGACACTAAACGGAAACAAACGGCGCGTGTAATGCATCTCCCATTTTCCATCCAAAAAAGGCCCGAATTGAGCATCCCCGAAAATGTTTGGCCCCATTTTGTTACAATTGAAACGTTTAGCCCCAAATCGAACATCCCAGCAAACGTTTAGCCCCAAATTGAGCATTTAGCCGCCAGACTATAGTAGCTAAAAAACATCATATAATAATAATAATAATAATAATAATAATAATAATAATAATAATAATAATACTCTCTCTCATTCAAAATAAGTGAAACATTTGTGGTTTAAATTAAGGAAACCGCCAGGGATATTTTTCTCTGAGGCGGTTTCCTGGTGAAAATGTGGTTTTCTTTCATTTTTTTCTTCTCACCCAACCATGGAAGATTTTTACAGAAATTTGATGTCAATTTTTTTCTTTGTTTATTTTGGAACTCCTTTGTGAGAGCTTTTGGAACTCCTTTGTGAGAGATTTGTCTACTGTCTCTGTACAAGTTTCCAATCCCCTCTTCTTTTTCAATTTCCCTTTGAATCTTGACATTTAATTCCTGATTTTTTCAACACCTTTTCATAATTTGGTTGAAAATCTTAACAATCTTTGGGCTAATTTAATATTGTGAGGAAGAAAATGTTATCATTGAAGTTAATCCCTTTTTGGTGCAAGAAATTTTAGGGATGGGATCGCACTGCCTTCTTGGAAGTTTGCAAGAATATGTGGAAGATTTCAAGAATCAAAATCCCTTTCAAGCAAGGGCAATACAGCAGTTTCTTCTTCGTGGAGCAAAAGGATGTCAGGAAAAAAAATCCAAAAAACAAAAAAATCCTTGAAATTGTCGATTTGGCTGGTTTATTTTCTTCTTGTAATTTTAATTAATGGTGTTTGCACATAGAATAGCACATCTAGACTTTTGGTAATAGTGCTAACTATGTTTGGTATGGGGTTGTATCCTCATGCGTTTTGTGTAATTTATTTTGAAATCAATATTGAAGTTTAAGTTGATGATAAAAAAAAAAGTAAAACATTTTAACTTTTGCAGTCTTTCAAATAAGTGAAACAATTACAAAAACAAATGCAATTTTACTCTTTTTTTCATATATACCCCTAAGTGTTAATTAAAGTGGTTGGACTTTTAAGTGGTCTTGGAAAATTGAGAAGCGAGAGAAGATTTATCAATTAATTGTTTATAAAATTTTTTAGAAGGGTAATTATGCTATTTTAAGTGAGTTTTTACTAAATTTAAAACCAACTAATCATTACTTTGGTCTGTGTAATATTCCTAGTGTTTCACTATGGGAGGGAGTAATAGCTAAAAAACATCATATAATAATAATAATAATAATAATAATTCGCCTTTAGTTCTTTGTTTTTGAATCGAGATACTAATAATGACACACAACATTGCTGAACTGAACTTGATCGTATAACGAGAGAACATAGAATTTGAGTTGGTTTTCTTTCTTTTCTTTTTCTTTTTTTGAATTTTGAGTTGGTCTTGTAGAGTTGCTTTATATGTAATCCCATTAGCTTTAACTTATATCTATAATATACATTTAAAAGATAATTGAATGTACCAAAAAACCAGTTTAGAAATCTCACCACATTCATCCAAGAACAAATTGTCAGGGGTATTTTGGTACTTTTGTACTCGGTTTTTTTGTTATTTAGGTTGATGGTTGAGGGCGTTTTGGGAAGATCATAACAAAGTTACTATTTCGAGGGCCCACTCTCAATAAACAAATATTTTTTTGCTAGATTATTTATCAAATGATCCATATACTTTTACGCTTTTTGCTATTTAGTCCCTCACAATTTCTGGGTGGACGATTGAACATTTCGGCTTTAACTCTTTTATTTTTTGTTTTACTTGTCCGATTAAGGCGATTCAAGTGTTTATTAAAAGGTAATTTCATGATCTACAACTTTCATGAATGACTCAAAAGTCAATTTTAATGTTTTGATTCTAAAAAATGCTTTTGAAATTTTGTGGTTTTGATTGCCGGTCTATTTGATATCGTATAATTTTCAGTCCACTTGTCCGATTGAGGTTGTTCAAGTGTCGGTTAAAAGGTTATGTTTGATCTCCATAAAAAATACTTTTTTTGTTGGATTATTTATCAAATGATTCTCATATTTTGATGTTTTATGCTATTTAATCCTTTACAATTATGGGCTAGACGACTTAACGTTTCGGCTTTTATTTTTGTATTTTCTGTTCTATTTGTCCGATCAAGGTGATTCAAGAGTTTATCAAAAGGTAATTTCATGATCTACAACTTTCATGAAGAACTCAGAAGCCAATTTTAATGTTTTAATTCTAAAAATGCTTCTTAAATCTTGTGGTTTCAATTGTCGGTCTATTTAATGTTGTATAATTTTTGGTCCACTTATCCGATTAAAGTTGTTTAAGTGTCGGTTAAAAGATTATTGTGTGATCTACGACTTTCATTAAGGGTCTGAAAGCTAAATTTGATTAATGAGTTTCATGAAAAATTCAAGAGAGAATTTTTATGTTTTGTCTCAATTAGTGTTAATGAACAATTAGTGACCAATTAATGTGATCAAACAATGTATAACTTTTAAATTTAATTCATTTTTGGTCAATTGATAATTTCTTAATTTTGTTTAGATTATTGATTATTGTTAATCATGTATTTCAGTCATCAATTATTGAAATTTAATTATTGATTAAGTTAATTGGTGTTAATGATTAACATTGATATTACTATTAATCATGAATTGTTGATAAATCTTTTGCTAATTCGTCATAATGCATAATTTCATGTTACTTCATTTTTTTCATCTTATTAATTGTTTTGCTAATCAGAACTATTGGAGCAAATATTCGATCAAGGTCATTTGATTTTAGTCTATCATTTGATTAGTGTTGATGATTAAGTATTGATTAGTCTTTATTTCAATTTTTATTGTTTCAAATTGATTAAACTATTTTAATTCTAGATGTTTTGTCGTTTGATTAGTGTTAGTAATTAGATATTGATTAATCTTTGATTTATATTTATTAATTAATTTTAGTGTTTATATTTATTTGTATCTATGATTTAATTTTTTTGGGTACATTATATCTATGATTTATTACTAACCCTAAATTATGCATTTATATTTATGCTGTTTGATGTTTTGGTCTAAGTCTAAACCCTTTTAGTTATTTGGGTCTTTTTTTAATTGAATTTTTAACTGGGCTTATTGTGTTTTGGTTAGCCCATGAATCAATCAACCAATTTTTCCTTAATGCCTCATTCTCCTTTATTTTCATTTAATTTTTTTCCTTATTCAGCAGAGGGGAGTGAGTCACAGCACAGGTGTTGATTGGGACTTACAAGTGTTGATTTTCTTAGTACGTGTGATTATCATAGCCCCTCTATTTTACACGTTTCTCTCAATAATTTTCTTCTCTCTAGCGTCTGACTCTCTTTGTCTTTCATTCTTCTTCTTCTTATGTTTGTTTTTCTGGGTTTTTGATCTTTCCAAATCTTTCTTCTCCTTCTTTTGCATTCGTCTTTCCTCTATCTCCTCTGTTTCGAAGCTTCACTCTCTTTCCTTCTTCCTCATTCATCTCCATATTTCTCTATTTCTGTTTGCTCCTTTTCAGACGTTTGGTTTGAGGCAAAAAAAGAAGATGAGAGAGATAGAGAATTTTGAAAGAGGGATACAGATTTTTTGTCGGGTTTTAGCTTTTGAAAATTAAACGAAGAATATGATTGGGATTAGAAAGTGGGTTTTTGGATATCTCAACCGATTTCGATGAGAGGGGAAGATACAAGTTGAATTCAATCATCCTCGTGGATTTTTCAAGGTTTGTTTTCATGTTCCATCTTAGATTGTTCTGGGTAATATAATTTTGAATGTTATTTTACTAGATTTTTCTTGGTATATATATATATATATTCAGATTGTTGTTTGAAAGAGAGAGATGAAGTCGTTTTATCTCTGAGCTATACTTACATAAGTTTGAGCAACATCCATGGTACTGTTGATTATTGAAACAATTTTTCCAGCAAACTAAGGGATATTCTTTTATCTTAAAGAGTATGATCTTGCGTAGTTCATTTGTATTAGAATGTTTTATTAGCATATATTTTCTTTTTCGTTACTACCACTTATTTGGAAGAATAAGACTGAGCTTCGACCTTTATATTAGCCAAATTCCTTTTACAAGAATAATAATCATCCCAATCTTTTTTTTTTGGCAGTGAAAATGTTGATGTTGTAAAGGACCTTTCTGGTATTGAACTCGCAAGCAGGTAGTGTATGATCTCTGGTCATTATTATTTGATTATGACAGTATCAAGTTGGATAGTTTATAATTGCATTGCTGTGTAACTGTTGGATGATTGTGGTGCTATCAAATTCCACTGCTGGTCATGTAAGAATAAAGATAGAAAGTAAACCATTGTATGGAAAAAGTTGATTTATACTAATACTAAGTAAAAGATTGACTATTCTAGCTTTCTTGATTTTGTTCCTTGAGGGTCGTTTTATGTGATTTTTCATTTTCTTTTCTTTTTCATTCTCTTTTGTCTGGCTACTGCTGCTCATTTTAGTGAGAATATATTTCATTTGCAAACGTCCAGTTGAAAAGGTTGAGTGAATGTGTATTGACGGATGACCATTTTAGCTTACAATTTGTTTTATCTATACTTCTCTTGATACATAGAATGAGAAGTCTTATATTTAACCTCAACGAGTAAGCTGATGGTGTGTATCATATTTATTATCCTTTCAAAGAGAAACATCTTACTCATAAGGTGTTGTTGGGATGATTCTGATAACTATTTTCAGTTTGAGTTTCTGTCTTCTCATTTGTTATTTTGTCTGGTTTATCAATTGCTTCTGCAATGCTCCAATTGCATGTCTCTTTTGGGTTTTTTCCCCTTCTTTCTCTTCTTCTATCTCTGTTCTTTTCCTTTCATTTTTGTGCTGCGATGATTGCTTATACTGTATGGTTGGCAACCAACCTATTTTTGATTTTGCTGGTATTTATGATGCGTAGTGTTGGTGAAGAAGAGAAGTTGCAGCATGGCATTAATAATAACTCATCAATGGCAGACAGGTGAGTTGGAAACTTTATATTTCACAAACTTATACATGTATATTTATGTATGTCTATCTGCATAATATAAATTTTTTAGCTAATCCCAACCTCTCTATGACGAACCATTTGCCCTTTTTTAATGCCCAATTTTTGCAGGTTGAGAGGAGTTTTAAGTCTGAGGTGAGTGCATCTATTTCCTATATGTTTATGTATGCAAATAACTTCATTTCCTGCAAATATGAGGTTTCAGATTTCTCTCTCTCTCTTTTTAATGTAAATCTTCCAATTTTGACAAAAAGGTTTCGTTCTTATTTTGAAATGTATCTGTCAGAGTGAAGGTGAGTTGGTGGCCAACTTCTTCATAAACTTCCTTTTCAATTTCATGTCCTTTGATCATATTGCATTCTATGTGTTTGTTTTTATGTTTCAATGAAATACCCAAATTAATTGGATTTGTTTTTGAACTCTATTGTTGATGCTACTATAGCTTCTTACCCTGCTTTCTTGGTGCCTTGCTTATGTTACCAACTCATGATGTTTAATATGGATTGCTAATGTTCACTGTTAGAAAAATCATTTGGTAGTTGCAAGTTGCAACTTGCAGCAGGGAAAGTGAGACAATCCAAACTCATCACTAAGAAGATTTAGATAGGCAACTGCTTGGTTTTTTGCATGTGTAACTTCATACCAAAAGGATGGATAGTATTGGTCTGGCAGAGTGCAGTTCACATGGATCCTGAACTTAATTCCAAGTTAAAACGGTTTCTTCCTTCAAGATGGGATGTAAGTTACAGTAGAATAATATCTTTTTCTTGGCTCCTATTCTACTGCTGCTCAATTAGGACTCCGTTTTGTTGCTGGATTTGGGACAAGTAGAGATATTTCCCTGTTACGGTAGCCATATCAGTTTGTATAGTCTTGCTTAGAAATGGGAAGATGTCTGGCTTGGAAATGCAGGGTGGGGCATTGAAATCAGGAGTCTTGGTTGGTTCTTTGTAGTGAAGAATATAGCTCTCCTGATTCTTGCATTCACCAGCCACATCATGTTCAACCGGTTTGTGTGGAGTTATACGAAGTAGACAGACTCTACACCACTGCTAACATTGCCCCTCAATCTGCCTTCCATCCTAATAACGGATTTGATTAAGATAAGGGTTTTGGGTTGTTAGGAATTATTTATTCCCTGGATTGAAATATATTTAGACAGACAAACATATGTTTTGTAAAATATGTTTGGCAATTTTCAAGTGAGATGTCAAAGTTCAGGTCGTTATTAACTTAACTAATGTGATCTACCCTTAGTTGGATCTTTCTTTAAAAAAAAAAAGAATGATATTGCAGGTAAATGAATTATACTCTTGCAAACTTATCTTATATCATCATTTATAAATGAATATCAGATGCATCTTCAAATTTTTTCAGCCCCGCAGCAACGCACGGGCCACATGTCTAGTAAATATAAATTGGAAACTAATACCGGCTTGCCATTTTTATAAGGAATTCCTCTTTTGGAATAATAATAAATGTACCTAGTTTATGAAAGAGAACGGTTTTTACTATGGGAGAGAAGTGAAAGTACAAGTTGGATTTTTATAATTGGGAGAATTTCACTCTTACAACCTACATATCCTTTTTTATTTTTGTACCAGTCAAATAATTTCATCAAATGTTTTCACTTTTATGTTTCATTCTCTATATATATATATATATATATATATATATGCCCCTGTTGGAAATACTTACCCACCATAATCAGGTGCGCGACGCGGATCGGATCCGGATTAGTCAGGGCTAAGCACTGGATACCGGATGGGATAAAAAAAAATATATATATATATATATATTGGTTAAACACTCTCTATATTTTTATTTTTTAATCTCATGCGTTAATTCTTTTTCTTTTTTAATTTGAGAAAAAGAGGTAAATAAAATAAAATAAGAACCTTCGGCGATCCTCATAAATATCATCCCACATATTGAAGTCATAAATGTTAAATGTGGCTAACCACAACACGCCGCGTACACGTATGATGAGGGCATTAAAGTAAATTCAATTTATCAACACGGATAATCTTAACATTTTCCTACTGCATAGCTGCCTATAAATAGGAACCAAACTCTCCACATTTCCTTCATCCCATCACACACAAAAGCAAGAAAACAGAATCACAGAAAAGAAAAAAAAAAAAAAGAGAGATCAGATTCAATTTGTTCATCAGAAACAAAAATGTCAGGAATTATGCACAAAATTGAGGAAACCCTTCACATGGGAGGGCACAAGAAGGAGGAAGAGAAGCACAAGGGAGAGGGCCACCATGCAGGCGAGCAGTGCCATGGCGATCAGCACAAGGGAGAGCACGGCCATGGCCACGGCGGAGAGCACAAGGAAGGCGGCGGGATGATGGACAAGATTAAGGACAAGATCCACGGAGAAGGCGGAGAGCACGGCCATGGCCATGATGGGGAGAAGAAGAAGAAGAAGGAGAAGAAGAAGCATGATGATGGCCATGAGAGCAGCAGCAGCAGTGATGATGACTAAACTATCCATCTTCATCATCATCATCTCATTACCCTACCATATTATTGGTAAGTGTAACAATATACACTTCTCTTCTTTTTTTTTTTTTGAAAGGGTATTTTCGTCATTTTAGATATATTAGATAATGAATGAAAATGAATAGAAAATTGGTCAATTTTCTTTGATCATTCATTAATTTTTGATGAGGAATTTGTGGATCTATATGGAGATGGCGACTTTTGGGATTGATCATATCCGTGATCAACGGAGAGAGCAATTTAAGGATTAGTTAATTGATCTGTCTAATTAATGCTATTTATACTACTATTTATTACTTACTATATATGGGTGAAAAGAAAATAATAATACTAAGATTTTCTTTCCCATTTTTTATTTTTATTTATCTGTATATATTAATGTTATTATAAGTAGTATTTTGTTTCTAAGGAATGTTTTGTGTTTGTTTCATTTTGCAGGTAATATGCTATATGAGATGGATGTGAAGTGAAGAAGGGCTTGTCTAAATACTTGTCTTTTTTTCTTTTTTTACTTTTAAATCATGAAAAAGAAAAAAAAAAGTGTTCTTTGTTTTGTGTTTTGGTAGTAGTGTGGAATTAATGTATTTAGACAAGCTGTGAATGAAGTTGATGGATATATATATGAGAATAAGATGCTTCTTTTAGTGATATTTTTGCTCTTTTAATTTTTTTTCCCATGTTTTCTCTATCAATTTGTCTGTTTTTTTCGGAGGCATTAAAGGAAAGCGATTGTTTTGTCCATTTTAAATCAAAACAAAAGAAATCGGTATGATCATAAAAAATAATTAACTTATTTGGGGCCGGGAGACCCAATATGGGAAACTCCTCCATACTTAATTTTCTTTTTGAGTGAAAAGATAATACTTGATATTGATTAATCATCAGGATTACAAACGCATGGAGGTAAGATTCTATACCAAACATAGTTAGCATTAACACCAAAGTTTTGTTGTGCTAATATATGTGCTAAGACATTACAATTACGATTAATATGAGAGAAGGAACAATAGGAGAACAAGGAAGCTAGGTGATTTATTTCAGTGATCAAACAGCCTGCATCCCATCTTGAATTGTTGCCTTTGTTGATCTCATGCACTGCTAACAAGCAATCAGTTTGAATCTCAATCCTGTCAACATTGCTTCTCAACGCCACTTGCAAACCAAATTGAATACCAAGCACCTCAGCATGTAGAGCAGAATTGGTGTAGAGAACATGCTTAATAGCCGAGCAAAAGATTCTACCAGATGAGTCTCTTATTACTGCTCCAAGATTAGATTGCCCACTACCCTGAATATAAGAAGCATCTATATTCAAACACAAATTATTTGGTGAAGGTGGATTCAATGTGGAAGGTGGAGCATTGTGATGAGGAGTAGTAGATGTTGGATTTCGGAGAGTTTCTGTTGCTCGATGAACCAAAACACTAGGAAGAAAACATCTTGATTCAAAGACACATTTATTTCTATTATACCAAATAAGCCAGAGAGTTATAAATAGCAAATCTAAGAAATCTTCATCATTTGCCTTCATAAACAAATTCTGCCAAAAATCATGCTGATCATGTGAAGCTTCCAAAAACTGTATAATCCAAGGGCAGGACAAACGCCAAACTTCTCTAGCAAAGTGACAGTAAAAAAAGACATGAATTATAGAGGATTCTATACCAGCACAAACATTACAATCTTCCTCAACTTCAACTCCTCTATGTCTCAAATTCAATTTTCCAGGCAAGATATTCCAAATTAATCTCCACATAAAATATTTAATTTTTGGATAAACACGAGATTGCCATACCATTCGCCAAATGGGAGACCTTAAGTGCTGTGGATGTTCATCATGACCAAGGAGTGTTCGAGCAACAAAATATCCAGATTTAACAGTGTATTCCCCAACTGTTCAGTGATTCCATGTTAGGCTATCAGATTCAAACTCTAATGGCAGAGGTATACTTGCTATTTGGTAAACATCTTCTTCAATAAAAAGCTCCTGCAGTTTATCAACAAGCCACCTCCGATCAGTTTGATGAATTAACTCAGCCATAATCATATGGTTCGGTTGAACACCCTCTAGGAGTTGAGGACAATAAGTCGGTGGTTTGTTAATCCATTTAGCATTCCTCACAGGCACTGAAAATCCAGATCCAATCCTCCATCTTGAGCCCTCGACAAGGATCTTCCTTCCAGCCAAGAGACTTCTCCATACGAATGAAGGATTAGTCCTTAAATTAGCCTGTAGAAAATTTGAATTGTTAATATATTTTGCTTTTAACAATCTGAAACAGAGGGATTGCTGGTTATGCATAAGGCGCCAACATTGTTTGGCCAAAAGAGCTAAATTGAAAGCTTCAAAGTCTCTAAATCCCAATCCTCCATCTAGCTTTGAGATGCACAATGAACTCCAATTTTTCCAGTGAATACTGCGTCTCTCACTGCCTTTTCCCCACCAATAATTAGCCACCGCCATATTTAACTCATGTAAAAAAGTTTGTGGAAACTTAAATACACTCATAAGATATTGGGGAATGGATTGAGCAGTGGACTGAATTAGAATAGATTTACCAGCAATAGAGAGAAATCGACAATTCCAGCCTCTAATTTTTGCCAGCAATCGATTCTTGATATATTGCAGCTCCCTTTTCTTTGATCTACCAAGCATAATCGGTAAACCCAGATATTTGTCCCTGTCCAAAATTTTTCTGACTCCAAGCAACTCCATAATTGATGATCTTGTATTTTCCGGTGTGTTGGAACTGAAGAATACAGAGGATTTCTCTATATTGATTTGCTGCCCAGAAGCTAGTTCGAACTTATGCAGGACATCTATAATAGTTGTGCAATCACTACTTTGAGCTCTAATAAATAATAAGCTATCATCTGCGAAGAATAAGTGTGAGATTCTCGGAGCATGGCGGGCAACAGCAACCCCTTGAATCAGACCATTATTTTCCGCTCTTTGCAACAGACTTGTGAATCCCTCCATACAAAGAAGAAAAAGATATGGAGAGAGAGGATCTCCTTGGTGTATTCCCCTTGTCGGAATAATCCTTCCACTATGATTACCATTAACACTTACGGAGTAAGTCACTGTACGCACACACGTCATCACACGGAAAATCCACCGTTCAGAAAACCCCATGCCTCTCATAACTTCTTCTAAAAATTGCCATTCAACTCTGTCATATGCTTTGCTTAGATCCAATTTCAAAGCCATATGAAAATTATTACCAGCTCTACGGTTGGCCATATGATGGATGGTTTCAAAAGCAATTATCAAATTATCAAAGATTTGTCGATCCGGCACAAAAGCACTCTGTGTTTCACTGATTATCTGAGGCAAGATTAGCTTCAACCTATTAGTAATTGCCTTTGTAATAATCTTGATAATTACATTACAAAGGCTAATAGGTCTATACTCTTTCACATTGTTTGGATTAGCCAATTTCGGAATTAACACAATGGTAGTATGGTTAATATCCGACAGTGGTAGCCCAGCATTGAGAAATTGCAGCGCCATAGTAGAAACATCTTTACCAATAACATGCCAAAATTTCTGATAAAAGCAGGGATTCATGCCATCAGGACCTGGCGCTTTGCTTGGGTTCATTTGAAAGGTAGCCACTTTGATATCTTCCTCAGTAAAATCCTGGTCTAATAAATCTCTCATCTCATTAGTAAGTCTAGTACCAATAAGGTTCGAGACTTCTTGAATATTAGATAGGTCAGGATTATCTGATGTAAATATGGACTGATAATAATCCAAAATCACCCTTGTGATATTATCTTCATCTGAAAAAACTTGACCGGCATCATCTGTAATGCTGTTTATACAACTTCTACGCTTTCTAAGTGTAGCTGTTGAATGGAAATATTTTGTGTTCTTATCCCCATCCCTTAGCCATAATGATCTTGAGCGTTGCCACCACAGCGTTTCTTCTTGTTTGTAAAGCAAATTGAGATCCCTTTCACATTGTTTCAACAAGCTGCAATCTCCTCCCTCTTGCCCCTCTGTATACAATGCATTGTATTCTTTTTCTTCACAGCAATTTTTGATCTAACATTGCCAAAAACTGATTTGTCCCACTGAATCAAAGCCTTGCTGCATGTTTCTATTCGATCTTTAACACAATCAGTAGTAGCCGAACACCAACTTTGAGACACAACATTCTGAATATCTTCATGCTCTAACCACATGTTCTCAAATCTGAATTGTTTCTTGCTCCGGATTTGATGATCTGGATGGTTCAAAATGTGTAAAGAGATTGGGAGATGATCTGATACAGATGTCACAAGATGTTCCTCAAAAGAGAAATTAAACATTTGGAGCCAATCCTCTGTCACCAAAAATCTGTCCAATCGCTCAAAAATCCGCTCCCCATCCATATATTTACTCCAAGTCAACCTCGGCCCTTTTACTGGAATTGAATGAAGTTCACAATCACCAATAGCTTGATTAAAATTGTCCATTTGCCATTGTGGACGTGCTGCTCCTCCCAAATTTTCATCCAAATTAGTAATTTCGTTAAAGTCACCACCACAAACCCAAGAAAGATGTGATCTTGCCTTCAAAGAACGAAGTAATTGCCAAGAGTGCACTCTGTTTGTAGTCACCGGATTGCCATAAAAGCCTGTAAAATGCCAAGGGGATTGTCCTTGCAAATTCACCTCAGCATCAATATGATTAATAGAATAAGATAGTATGTTAATAGATATCTCAGAAGACCAAAGTAAGGCCAGTCCTCCACCCCGTCCAATACAATTCACACTGAAGCAATGTTCAAACCCAATTTTTGTCTTCAACCAATCTATCTCTCCCGTAGTTCTTTTGGTTTCTGATAGAAATACTATACAGGGCCTAGTTTGCTTGACTAGATCAGTCAAGATATGAATTGATCGAGGTGCCCCAAGTCCTCGACAATTCCAGCATATGAGATTCATAGGTCACGGCGAGGAGGGCTTAGTAACCCTTTCCTCACCGATATTGGGACATCAGAGAGATTCTTCTCAATAATTCCATGGTCTCGAAGCTTCTTTGATGTCAAAGAAGAGGCTCCTTCATCAGTATCAACCCTTCCTGATATTCGCTTTCCACCCTTAGAAGACACTGCAGCCATAGCACTCTTAGAAGCGTTGGATCTTGCCGTTCGCTTCCAATGAGAGGGACGCTTGGAAAGGGGAATTGGATTGGAGTTTGCAGAACTAAAAACAAAGGTACTTTTGTCAACCCCAGATGTACTGCTTTCACCCAACTGAACAGGTTGTTTTGCCTTCTGAGTCAAATTATCATCATCACCCGAGATTAATTTTTGATCTGCCAAGTTCTTGGAGATAACTGCCAAATTGGTGTTCATTTCATGATCTTGTAAATCAGCAATTGGAGTTGGGGTCAATTGAGGGTCAGGTATAGCATTTTCAGCAGGTACAGTCAGTATGCCTTTGTTAGGAGTCGAATCAAACATCAGAGAATTATCTGCAACTTTATCAATAGGAGATTGCCCTCCCATTCCAATTTTTGGGTGATGATGGCCATATTGTTCCCCAAATAAATTGCAACTGTGAGTGGACATGGAGATGGTAGGGGCTTCAAAGGTGTTTGTTAATGATCCAGGGACTTCAGCACGCAACCAGTTTCCATATTGTCTGATGTATTTCCTAGTATTCTTCTTCATAGTATAGGCAATTTCACATTCAGTTTCAATATGTGTCAGGCAACCACACACAAAGCAAAAGTCTGGCAGTTTTTCATACTTAAACATAACAACCGAAATTCCTTGAAGAGGCAATTGAACTTTGGTTCCTCGTTTAAGTGGTTTGGTGATGTTCATGGAGATCCGAACTCGCAGAAATTTACCCCAAGTAGCCTTGTCACCACATAGATTTACCTCCTCCACAATACCAATCTGTTTTCCAATCGAAAGACCAGTTTCTGCAGTCATACAGGCAAATGGCAAACCATAAATATGAACCCAAAAAGAGCACCAATCGAGATTAATGGCATCCGGTGGGGAAGAACCATCAAACTCATTCAGGACAATCAATGCTTTGTTGAAATTCCATGGTTGTTGGAGTAGGATCCTGTTCATCTCACCAACTCTTTCAAACCGAAACAGGTACAATTTTTCTCCCAATTCAGACACTTGGAAGGCATGATTCAATCTCCAGATTTTGTAAAGAACTGAACGGAGAATATCAATATTAATGGGTTTTCTAGAGAGACTTCTTCCAATCAAACAGTGGGTATTGGCTTCAACCACCGTATTTTGATGCACTGCTACAACGCTGTTTTCTTCATCACACAGGGTTAATTTTGACCACAGGTTATCAATATCATCCGCCATGATTGATTAAAAGATATGATTGAAGAGATTTGGTAACAGAAAGATGAAATCAAAGGAGAGAATCCTTGAAATCAAGGGAAAGAAACATGCATAAAGCATGGGAAAATGCTCTCACTAAGGAGTCCGCAAATTTAGGATCCAAAAAAAACCGTGTGACGAAATAAAAAAATCATACTTAATTAATTAATAGTAATATATGATGTGATATCTTAGTTTTGTATTACTATTACCAAAAAAAAAAAGAGATACCTTAGTTTTGGACCTTCATTAGCTAAATTGGCTCATAGATTAGCTAAACTTGTGATTTTTGTTTGGCTAATTGCTCAAATAAGGGCCTAATGTTTGCCAAAATGCTCAAATAAGGATCCGATTTTTTAATTTGTCCAAATAAGGACCTAACATTATCGAAAATGCTCAAATAAGTGTCTGATCTTTTAATTTGGCCAAATAAGGACCTAACGTTATCGAAAATGCTCAAATAAGGGCCTGATGTCAATTTGGATGACGCGTGCGACAGGCCCTTATTTGAGCATTTTGGCAAACGTTAGGCCCTTATTTGGCCAAATTCAAAGATGGGCCCTTATTTGAGCATTTTGGCAAACTTTAGGCCCTTATTTGACCAAATTAAAAGATCGGGCCCTTATTTGAGCATTTTGGCAAACGTTAGGCCCTTATTTGAGCAATTAGCCTTTTTGTTTATTAATGAGTTTCGAATCCTTAATTTCCTTCCTAAAAAGTAAAGAAAATGGAGGAAAGTTACAGATATTTTTAGGACCTCAAAGAAAAAGGAAGGAAAATTGTAATAAAGCTTGCAAATAAATGATGAAATAATCCGTACAAATTGAACGAAAAGATAAGAAAGAATCACTACTTTTTGTAAAAGGAAACACAAAAATATAGAGATATTGGGAAGATGGTCCATCCATTATCGGCTTGTTAGGTAATTGGGATAGGCTTCTATATATAGCTAGTGATGAAGCTTGGATTGGAGATGGAATTTGATCGATTTTAATTAGTCTCCTTTCTCTTTTCTTAGAAACAAAAATCATGGCATATATAGGTTTCCTTTTTATATTAAAAACGTTGCTATCTTGTTATAGCTCACATGTAAGGGAAACAACTTCAGAATGGATTGGACTCCATTGATGTGATGACAGTTCATCTAAAGTCTACCATAAAATTGGACCACTATCTAATTAACAGCCCCAAATATATATAATCCAAGCCCAATATAACTTACTAATACTATATATACTTTTACCAAACTCATTAATATGGTATAAGCAAATAAACTTACTTTTTTTTTTTTTTCTAATTTACTGATCTGGACCGGTCTTAAGACCACTTTAATTAACTACAAGGCCTAGCTACACAAAAAAATGTCTTTCATAATCAACCGATGCAAAGTGCTTGGTGAATTGGCAAGAACAAAGGATCCTTGGAGCCATGTAACAAAAATATCAACTTTCCTATGGGGGATTCGAAGCTGTGCCATCTGATTTGCAGCTATGCGGAACTGAGCATCATCATTCATCAGGCCATAAGAACCCCTTTTCAAACACAATCTGATTCCGCCAACGGCAGATTTGCCCATATATAAGCAAAGCAAAAGAAAACAGGCCATGGAAAGAGGAAAGGGAAGAGGGTGCGCGACTTGAAATTCACACCCTTACATGACTTCATTATGCTTTCTCGGCCACCCGGTCAAAATGAAGAAATCTTAAATCCAGTATTCTTTTGGTTAGTGGCGTCTCCAACAAAACAACAAATGATAAAAACTAATTAATGTTATAAAACTAATAAGAACGCGAAGAACAATATAGAGAGAAATGAGAGAGAATTTCTTTATACTCTAGAGAGAATGGAATACAGAAATGAGGCGTGTTTACAACTGAACTGAGGTAGCCTATTTATAGCTGAAAGTTACAACGGTCAAGATCATCTGAAGAGATAAAATCTAAATCAAATCAAGATTACATAATCAAATAATATCTAAATATAATCTACTTAAATTCTTCAGATAATCTCCAGATAATCTTCAGTTGAAATCTTCTGATGATATCTTCTGTTGATAATATTCTCTGAAATATTCTCTCTGTATCTCTTTAAATCTATTCAGATATTCTACAAGATAAAACCCAGTAGATAATATAGACCTTGATGTGGTGTGGTAAGTCCACTATTTCATAACACTCCCCCTTGGACTGAACACCACTCTAACGGCCTAATTGGACATATATGTGTTGCCTCGTTAAAAGCATTAAGTCGGAAAAACCCAGTGGGATAAAATCTGGACATATGGGAAAAAGAGTACAACATTGTCCTTCTAATTTGTCTTCAGGACAATATTAATTTAATGTGCTATAGCTGCCTCGTTAAAAACCTTAAGTCGGTAAAACCCAGTGGGATAAAAACAGAACATAAGGGAAAAAGAGTGCAGCGCACTATAATCGCTCCCCCTGAATTAAAGCAAATTGCCATTTCTGGGGCATCTAATAATTTCCACTTCTGGGGAATTCAACCTTGCATTTTACTAGCTCGCCACATATACCAAAGCCATAAAGTAATTTCTCAAATGTTGATGCTGGCAATAATTTGGTAAATAAATTTGCAAGATTATTGGCTGAGCGAATCTATTTAGCATCAACTTGTCGACTTTCTTGGAGTTCATGAGTATAAAATTTAGACGAGATGTTCTTGGTCTAATCACCATTAATGAATTCTCTCAAATACATTAATCCCCTGATAGCATTGAAGTATGGTACTTCAGGACCAAGCATATCCTCATTGGTTTGTTTAGGACGAATGTCCATTTGGGATCAATGGACCTTATAATTTATAACCATAGGGGTGCTTAAAGTATATCATTTGCTTTATGCTCAAGCTAGTAGACCAAGGCATAATTTTGGTTTTACCCAAATCCTCAAACTCCATTTTCAAATAGTTAGCAGTTTAGGATAACTCTTCAGGAGTTTCAATCACATTTATATCGTCGACATAAACCGCTACTATAACAAATCCGGTTTTCAATTTCTTAGTAAACACACATGGGTAGATGGGATTTTTTTATAATCTTTCTTAATAAGAACACGCTTAAGTGTTGATACCACATGTGTCTGGATTGCTTCAACCCATATAAAGATCTTTTGCAACTTTTGAGAATAAGTTGCGGGGAGTATATGCTTCAGGCATTTTAAATCCTTTGAGAATTTTCATATAAATATCAAAATGTATGCTTCAGGCATATTATATCCTTTGAACCATATGTATGTCATCACAATGTTCATGTAACATGTTTCCAACTTTTTAAGAAAAAAGAAAGGTAATCGTATTCATCAACAAGTGAATAAATACCATTATAATCAAACCCAGTTCTCTAAGTGAACTCTTGGGCTACAGGTTGGGTTTTATACCTCACGACCTTAATTCATTTCCAAACAAATACCCATTTCAATCTAATGGGTTTGAGTCCAAAGACATCATTCTTTGGCAAAGGAAGCCAACTCAACCTTGATTGCTTCCTTTCATTTAGGCCAATCTTGCCTTTGATGACATATGATTATAAATTGAGATTCATTATCATCATTCATAATTTCATGAGCGATTTAGAGAGCGAAGGCATCGTTGATGATTACCTCATTACAATGGAAATTCTAGTATTCCCGGGGTCGGTGATCTTTTCATGGGTTTGTACCACTACAAGGCAATTTGCTCATGAATTGTGCCTCCTCAAGGGCAATATGGGCAATATTACTCGGTATTTTGCTCTCTTCATTTTGTGCCATATTAAAGGCAACTCGATTTCCTCGATAAAGACCAATATGCTCTTCTAGAGTAGATTCTAAATTTCTCCCCCTTCTTTTTCGAGGAACTATATCATTTGATCCCATCGGTCTTTCATGCTCCAGGCATGGTCACTTTGATCCATCATGTTCTTCAAGAACATCTATCTTAGCTGGAATATTCATAGCTTAAAAGTTTGTAACTTTACCAGTCTGATGAAATAGATTGGGCAAATTGATTGCAATAACTTGCAAATGGATCAAATTTTGCACCTTTCACATTCATGTATTATTGGGTCTTAATGAGACAGTCTTTTTTCTATGAGAAAACATCAAGTTTTCATGCTATCCATCTTTGGAAGCCTTTGGTTTCCCAAGTAATGAGAACATGGTCTCAAGATAATCCGCGAATCTTGCGGTAAATAAATCACTCGTCAATGGTTCAGATAACCTAATAATGGACGGTGAATC
>AWWV01012336.1:0-13714 GCA_001974805.1 Corchorus capsularis | reverse complement strand
AATGAAAGGTAATCGTATTCATCACAAGTGAATACATTCCATTATAATCAAACCCAGTTCTCTAAGTGAACCCTTGAGCTACAGGTCGGGTTTTATACCTCACGAACTTATTTAATTTCCAAACAAATACCTTTCAATCCAACGAGTTTGAGTCTAAAGACATCATTCTTTGACAAGGGAAGCCAACTCAACCTTGATTGCTTCCTCTCATTTAGGCCAATCTTGCCTTTGATGACATACGATTATAAATTGAGATTCATTATCATCGTTCATAATTTCATGAGCGATTTAGAAAGCGAACGCATCATCGATGATTATCTCATTACAATGGAAATTCTAGTATTCCCGGGGTCGGTGATCTTTTCATGGGTTTGTACCACTACAGGGGCAATTTGCTCATGAATTGTACCTCTTCAAGGGCAATATTATTCAGTATTTTGCTCTCTTTATTTTGTGCCATATTAAAGGCAACTCGATTTCCTCGATAAAGACCAATACGCTCTTCTAGAGTAGATTCTAAATTTCTCCCCCTTCTTTTTCGAGGAACTATATCATTTGATCCCATCGGTCTTTCATGCTCCAGGCATGGTCACTTTGATCCATCATGTTCTTCAAGAACATCTATCTTAGCTGGAATATTCATAGCTTAAAAGTTTGTAACTTTACCAGTCTGATGAAATAGATTGGGCAAATTGATTGCAATAACTTGCAAATGGATCAAATTTTGCACCTTTCACATTCATGTATTATTGGGTCTTAATGAGACAGTCCTTTTTCTATGAGAAAACATCAAGTTTTCATGCTATCCATCTTTGGAAGCCTTTGGTTTCCCAAGTAATGGGAACACGGTCTCAAGATAATCCGCGAATCTTGCGGTAAATAAATCACCTGTCAATGGTTCAAATAACCTAATAATTGATGGTGAATCAAACCCAACATAAATGCCCATATGTCGTTGGGGACCCATTTTAATCATTTGCGGTGGTGCTACAGGCACTTGAACAACGCAAACAAGAGTGCAAACATGTGAAATGTCCGGCTCATGGCCTAGGACTAATTGAAGGGGAGAAATATTATATGACTGAAAGGGTGTTGAATCTAATGTCATATATATCTTAATTACTCTTAATAGCGTGGAGCTCAATACGCATATATATCTCCTTCAGGGATACCAAATAAATATTAGCAAAGTATTTAATCATACACCCAAAATGTGCACAATCAGATTGGGTATCTTAGAATTTCTCAATGAGCATACACCTTAAGCAGCATATATTCATAATTATGTCCATGCTCTCAAAAGCGACATAATGAGTCGTCCATGAATATAGCGCATTTGTGTGATACAAGAAAAATAGACCGCTTTCCCAGTAATGCCCCGTGAAACCAATTCATACATGGCGTTAGGTAGCATACCAAAGTAGCGAGCATCTATTCATCACCTCTCATACGAGTTTATTAAATAATTTGTATGCTCAAAGCCTTTACAGGGCTCATAATAATTATGTTAGCATGCTTATGACCTCTATCATGGTCCATAATAATAGCCTCTAAAGCAGCCCATTGGAATTATTTCAGTGTGCTCATGGCCTCTACAACGGCCCATTAAGGATTGTTTCAATAACCGTTACACATTAGCGTAAATTAGCATCTCACTTTTCATCTTTGTTATTAGCAAGGCTTTGCGGAGATGCATCTCATTATTCATACAAAAATTATTGCTATTTACCATAATCTATAAAATAGATAGATGATTCCGGAATCAATGTTATTATGACAACTACAGGTGTCAAAACTATATTGGTAATTGACAATAATTTTGTACTTGTGAAATAATTTCGATATATTTTCCTTGTGATCAAGATTGACAAGTGTAATGCTCGGAGAACAAGACTTTTATGTCTTTCACAGGGTGTCTCCTTATATTCTTGATGATTCTTTGCATCATCATCATGCCTGAATGACTAGCGCAATCATACCAAAGTCTGAACATATCATGGTTCAATTTTCAAGGCATAATAGTAACTCTTTTGGGGGAAAAATATTCAACCCATTAATATAGGCTTCTAGCCTTTCATGGATGGTCTTCTGGTCCATCCTAAGGTGATACTTGGAAAATTTTTATTTATTTCAGTAGTTGTCTCAAGATGTTACCCATTATGGTGTACTTCTAAGCTAAGTAGATTATTCTTTGAACTACTGATTAATAATGCATCTTCAAGATGCAAAACAATATCATTTTGACAAAATAATTGTAACATTCACGTAGCCATCAATAATCTTAACATGACCAGATATAGTATGAACATTTGCTTTACACAATGTTATACTTGAGAATAAGTATTTGCTACTTAACACCATATGTGTGGTAGCGCTATCAAGAAAACATATAATATGCTTTTTCTCAATATTTTCATTTGCACTAATATTGACAACTTCGGGTGTCAAATGACATAAAAATTTCTATCTAATTACACCAGGTAAATTCCCAGGAAAGAATGGAGGGGTCACAGACGGTCCCACTTAAAATCCACACTCCTTAGACAGAATTTTCCTAGACATGTAATTGATAGCACATGGATTTAGTATGACAACTTCATGTGTCTAATCAATATTATTTATCTATATATTAGGAATAACTTATGACAACTTCGGGTGCCAAAATATTATTTGCAACTTAGGCAAAAATTTTATAATAATCTCAATCTTAGTATGACAACTTCCGGTGTCAAAAGATAATTTACCGTAGTAAATAAGTAATATTAATTATGACAGCTTCTGGTGTCAAAATTAAATTAACCTTGGTAATTCAAGGTGACAATTTTTGGTGTGTCAATAGTAATTATAATTTACCGGAGTAACACTTCTGCTGTTAAAGGTAATTTTAATTTACCAAAGTGACAACTTCTGGTGTCAAAAATAATTTTAATTTACCAAGGTGACAACTTCTAGTGTCAGTAGTAATTTTAATTTACCAAAATGACAACTTCGGGTGTCAAAGGTAATTTTCAATATTATTTACTATAAGGGTAAAAACACAACAATAAAAACAACTTAAGAAATAAAAACTTAAGATTGGAAGATCAAACATAAACAGAAGATCGAAACTTCGCGTTGCTTGCTAGAACTTTCGTGCTGATAACGTGTTATAAAACTAATAAGAACGCGAAGAACAATATAGAGAGAAATGAGAGAGAATTTCTTTTTACTCCAGAGAGAATAGAATACAGAAATGAGGTGTGTTTACAACTGAACTGAGGTAGCCTATTTATAGCTGAAAGTTACAACGGTCAAGATCATCTGAAGAGATAAAATCTAAATCAAATCAAGATTACACAATCAAATAATATCTAAATATAATCTACTTAAATCTTCAGATAATCTCCAGATAATCTTCAGTTGAAATCTTCTGATGATATCTTCTGTTGATAATATTATCTGGAATATTCTCTCTGTATCTCTTCAAATCTATTCAGATATTCTACAAGATAAAACCCAGTAGATAATATAGACCTTGATGTGGTGTGGTAAGTCCACTATTTCATAACAATTAACACATTTACATCTTAATATTTGGCCATTGTTTTTAATTAACTTGATCTAAATAGAAATGATTTGATCAATCTTGTTAGCATATATGTACAATCCTAATATTTGGCCATTGTTTTAACTTGGATCTAAACTAGAAATGATTTGATCAATCTTGTTAGAATCTCGCTATATATTAGTAGCTTTGTATGTTCTAAACCCCCTTTGCTATGTAGGTTTTGGTCATACTATATTTCATAGCTAGGATATCCCCTATTATATATGTTCTACTATAAGAAAGCAAACTTGACTCATTCTAAAGGCATTTTACTATTTAACTTGTCACTATAGTTGGCCAAGTAAATGATAGTGCCATTAAGGCTTAATTAGCAAATTTGCAACCCCCTAAACCCCACATAGTACTTTGGTAAGTACAAAATGGAAATGTACTTTTATGTTAATATTTTTTTTGAGGTAAACATTATTTTATTTGCTTATATTGCCCATAGTAAACACATGTGACAATCACAGTTTAACAAATTAAATAAAGATTTAGATAGGAATACTTTTGTCGATCGGCCTTAATTTTGGAGCTATGCCATTAGTTTGCCTTGATAATTCACAAAATAATTAAGAAAATGTGAAATAATTAATGGGATTATGGAATATCACCTTTGCATGCATCATTGTTTTTCCATTTATGTATACATTTAGCAATATTTTAGGTAATGAGTTTTTCAATGATATTGCTAAATTAAGGAGCTTTTTTTTTGTCACATTTATAATTTCCAATTCATTAATTCATTATTTATAAGTGATTTAATGTTTATCACTTCTAAATCCGAAGATTTATTCTTCAAATAAACCAAAAAATACAAAAACCAAATTAAGGAGTTGTACCATATGATGCACGCATGAATAAGAAAGTTGGAGAACGACTTTATTTGGAATTTACAAATGCTTTGACTTTAATTTCTCTTCTATAGCAAGCAATTATACAAGAGTATTTTTTGTTTAGAAAAATATATACTTTATGTGCAACCCCTAAACGATTTATATGACACTAACAATCACAAATAAGAAAGGTACTGAAACATTAATGATTTAAGATATATAGATATATATATATATATGTTGAAAATAAAATGGAAAGGAAACGAAATATGGGAAAGAAAGCTTTTGATTGATAACTTGAAAACTTCAGGAAAATACAATAAAATTACTACTGCAACATAGTCTTTAAATAAGACTCAACCTCCTAAAATGTTGCTACATGACTCCATAATTAACAACCCACTAACCAACTAAACAACTAAATAAAATGTGCTGAAAAATAGATAACAAACTCTAACTTGGACCTAAAGACATGGAACACAATCTGATAATTCCATATTTTTATTAACTACCAAATATTCCACTACTCCCACGTTCTGCTCCAACAATCCCTCCCTTAAGCTGAACTAACAGACTAATAAGTTCAGTTTAAAGGTTTTGAAATCCCCTCCCTTGCTTGCAACACATCCTTGCTGCTACAAACTCCAATCATCTTCCTCAGCTTGTTAAATGAAGCCACACTAAAGGGTTTGGTGAAGATATCTGTTGCCTGTTCTTCAGTGCTGCGATAGACCAATTCAATTTCACCATCTTCAACCAATTCTCGCAGAAAGTGAAATCTAACATGAATATGCTTTGTCCTCCCATGGAAAACAGGATTTTTTGAAAGTTTAATGGTTGTACTATTATCACAATGCACCACCGTTGCCTCCTTCAATTTCATCTTCAAAAAATCTGCAAGTATCCTCCTCAACCAAATAGCTTGACAAGCACCAGATGTTGCTGCTACATACTCTGCTTCTGTTGAAGAAAGAGTAACTATAGGCTGTTTCTTGGAACTCCAAGCAACTGCACCAGAACCCAACTTGAAAACAAAACCTATTGTGCTCCTCCTATCATCAAGATCACCAGCAAAATCACTATCCACAAATCCTGTCAACTTGCTTTTATCACCTTTTTGGTAGAACAAACCATAATCTGCAGTCCCTTTCAAATATCTCAAAATCCGTTTTGCTGCAATTAAATGCTGCTCCATTGGTTTCTCCATGTATCTGCTAACAATGCTCACACTATGCATGACATCCGGTCTGGTGGCAGTGAGATACATCAAGCTCCCAACAATCTACTTAAACATGGTGCTATTTACCTGTTCACCATCAGGATTCTTCACAAGCTTTGTGCCCTTGTCCATTGGAGTTGAAACATAATTGCAATTGGCCATCTTAAATTTGTCAAGAACATCTAGAACATACTTTTGCTGGCAAACAAAGATTCCATTCTCCATTTGTGATACCTCGAGACCTAGGAAATGATGTAATTTTCCAAGATCTGACATATCAAATTCACTCTTCATAGACTCTTTAAAGCTTTCTAGCAAACCAACATCATTGCCAGTGCATAACAGATCATCAACATACAGACATACCACAATCATTTTCCCATCAACATGTTTAGCATATAAAGTATGTTCATAAGGACATCTAACAAACCCTTCCTTCACAAAGTATGCATCAATGCGACTGTACCAAGCTCTGGGAGCTTGTTTCAGTCCATAAAGGGCTTTCTTTAATCTGTAAACTTTATGTTCTTGACCAGATTTAATAAAACCAAGAGGTTGATCAACAAATACCTGCTCTTTCAATTCGCCATGTAGGAAAGCTGACTTGACATCCAACTGATAGATAGGCCAGGCATTTTGAGCAACCAATGCAATAACCATTTTGACTGTATCCAGCCTCGCCACTGGTGCAAACAGCTCAGTGTAATCAACTCCATATTCTTGTTTGTAACCCTTCACAACCAGGCGGGCTTTGTATTTATCCACCTTTCCATTGGGTTTAACTTTGGTTTTATAAACCCATTTAACCCCAATAGCTTTCTCTCCTTCAGGCAAATCAACAAGTTCTCAGGTGTTATTTTTTTCAATGGCCTTTATTTCCTCAGCGATCGCCTTTTGCCATTTTGCTTCTTTCACAGCTTCTTCAAATAAGACTGGATCACAGTCTGCAAACAAAGCAAGCTGTGAAACATGATTAGAATCAAAATTAGGAAGACCGGTTACCTCAAAACCTTCCAGCAGAGTAGAACACCTTTTGATACGTTGAGGTCTGGAAGATGATGCTGCAACATGTTGTGGAGAAGCAATTTCAGCAGCTACCACTTCTGCACAATCTTCTTGCTGCAATTCAACTTCATCATCATCAGGAATAATTTTTGAAGCATCTTTTGGGGATGACCAAGGCCAGAACTCTTCTTAATTAAAAATAACATCACGACTGATGATCAGCTTCCTTGTTACAGGATTAAAGAGCTTATAGGCCTTTGATTCTTCACTAACTCCCAAGAGAATACATTTATCCCCTTTGTCATCAAGCTTTGTCCTCTTTTGGTCTGGCACATGGACATAAGCTATACACCCAAAAACTCTGAAATAGTGCACTGCTGGTTGCACTCCACTCCATGCTTCCTCTGGAGTCCTATTAAGAGCTCTGCAAGGACTTCTGTTTAGCACATGAACACTCCATGCCACAGCTTCTGGCCAAAACGATCTTGGAACAGAACTCCTCCTCAAAATGTTTCTTGCCATGTCAAGAATGGTTATGTTCTTCCTTTCGGAAACTCCATTTTGTTGTGGAGTATATGGAGCTGTCAACTGCCTTTTGATACCAGCATCCTCACAAAAGGCTGCAAACTCATTCGAGTTAAATTCCCCTCCTCTATCAAATCTCAGCATCTGAATGGACTTGCCAGATTCCTTCTCGACCAACTGCTTGAATTTCTTAAACATCTCTAGTGCTTCAGATTTAAACTGCAAGAAATACACCCAAGCCTTTCTGTTATAATCATCAATGAAGGTAATGAAATAAAGTTTACCTCCATTAGATGTAGGTGTAATCGGGCCACAAATATCAGTATGAACCAGTTCCAGTACTTGCTTTGCTCTCCAGTTGCTGCTTTTAGGAAATGACTCACGATGTTGCTTGCTAAGTATGCACTCTTCACACACCTTTGCTGGTTGATTTAGCTTGGGAAGACCCTTCACCAGCTTCTTTTGGTACAGCAATTGCAGCCCACCAAAATGTAAGTGACCAAACCCGTAGTGCCACAACCAAGTTGTTTCCTCCTGCCTTGCTGATAAGCAGTTCAACTTTAGGCTTTGTAGATATACAGGAAACGTCCTGTTGCGGGTCATTTGCGCTTTCACAATCAGGCCATATTCATCATCTTGAATTTCACAACAACCATTCTTAATCGAGATCTCATAACCTTTTTCTTGCAATTGCCCAATGCTAAGCAAGTTTGACATCAAATCTGGAACAAACAGCACATCAGAAATAGACTGAATTTGGCTTAGTTTCTATACTAACCTTTCCTTTCCCTTTAACAGCAACAACTGAGTTGTCCCCAAATTTGATGGTGTCTTCGAAGGACTCATCAAGCTCATAAAAGGCTTCTTTGTCTCCACACATATGATTACTGCAACCCGTATCAAGGTACCAGCAATTTTTAGCATCACTGTCCTTCACTAGACAAGCCATCAACAAGGAGATCTCTGCTTTTTTATCTTCTTGCTCCACAAAGTTTGATTTTTCTCCTTTACTAAGGTTGGTTCTACACTCCGATTTGTAATGCCCAAACTTGTGGCATCTAAAGCATTCAATATGTGCTTTAAATTTGGGCTTACTGGACTCCCCTTTCTGCCTTTCTCGGAAATCCTTCATTTCCTCGTTGTCTGCTTCCTTGCCTTTTTTCTTCCCTTTCCATGTAGTTTTGCCCCTACCACCAGACTTTGTAGTGGTCTGCAAAGCTTGAACCTGTAGCAACTGCTCCTCTTTCTCCTGCTTTTTAATTTTCTACTCATGGATTTGTAGAGAACTTTGCACTTCATCAAGAGTTAGTTCATCCAAATCATGAGACTCTTCAATTGCTATCACAACAAAATTAAATTTTGCAGTCATAGAACGGAGTACCTTCTCAATGATGGTAATGACCTCCATCCTTCTTTCGCCATGAATCCTCAAGTTGTTGGTGATAGCCATAGTCCTGGAGAAATATTCTGCCACAGATTCATCCTGCTTCATCTGCAACATCTCAAACTTAGCTCTCAAACTTTGCAACTGCTGCCTCTTGGCCTTTGCATTGCCTTAATATTTCTTCTTCATTGAATCCCATATTTGCTTCGAAGTCTCTTTCTGCAATATGGTCTCCAAAACTGCCCTGTAAATTGCTTGAAACAGGTAGTTCTTGGCCTTCAAATCCTTCAATTTTGAACTGTCAGCCTCTATCTTTTGTGCTTCAGTTGCACCTGCTGCCAATGTTTTCACACCCGGCCCGGCCCTTGGCCCGTTGAGGCCACCGGGTCCCGGGTCGATCGGGTCACCCGGTTCAACCGGCTGGGTCATAAGATGTTTAATATATATTATATTATTAATATTCTATATATAAATATTATATATGGTGCAAATATATCACATAAATGTCTGACTTGGTGGTTAAAACAACGCATTTTGCTCATTAAATGTTAAGAGTTCGAATCCCATGGACAACAAATATTTTTTCCAAATTTTTTCCCCATTAAAACCATACAAATCCTGTTCAATCCGGTTCGGATCCGGGTCAATCGTCGGTCAAACCGGTTGTTGACCGAGTTTTGACCGGGCCAAAACCCTCCCGGAAAACCCCACTCTCCGGACCGGATAGGCCTCCTGGTCCCGGTTGAACCGATCCGACCGACCGGTCCTGTCCGGGTTTGAAAACACTACCTGCTGCTAGCTCAGGAACGCCATTCTCCACCACCGTCCAATACTCTTTGGACCTTAAAAAGTTTTCCATTAGCATACTCCAATGGTCATAATGGTGGCCATCAAAGCGAAGGATAGAGGGTTGAACAAAGTTGTATGTTGCCATGAATACTGTTTGGGGCTATACTAACCTAGGCTCTGATACCAAATGTTGAAAATAAAATGGAAAGAAAACGAAATATGGGAAAGAAAGCTTTTGATTGATAACTTGAAAACTTCAGGAAAATACAATAAAATTACTACTGCAACATAGTCTTTAAATAAGACTCAAGCTCCTAAAATGTTGCTACATGACTCCATAATTAACAACCCACTAACCAACTAAACAACTAAATAAAATGTGCTGAAAAATAGATAACAAACTCCAACTTGAACCTAAAGACTTGGAACACAATCTGATAATTCCATATTTTTATTAACTACCAAATATTCCACTACTTCCACGTTCTACTCTAACAATATATAATTATCGAGAGCAAATTAAGTTGAAATTCTAAATTATCTTGAACTTTTCAAATTTCAAATAATTTTTTTTAAAAAAAAAGAGCAAAAATTAAGTTGGTCACTGCAAAAGTGCAAATGAGTAATGCTTATAACATTCCTTTCTCATGCTATAACCCAATCAAGTTTAAGAAAGACTAGTTTATAACCCGGTCGTTGCCCGGGGATGAAAAAAAATTACAGTTGAGGAATGTCGTATGATTTTAACTTTGTTCCTTTTTTAAACTTGAGGAGGGTGTAAATTATTGATTGATAATACTAAAATGGTAAAGTATTAAATTAAAACAACATAATATAAAAAAAAATTAGTAAGATAAAAAAAGACATATAAATTATTGAAAGGACGTGTGTCAATATAAAATAAAATGTTTGGATTATCTAATTACAACTTTGATTACATAATCATCAATCAATTACAACTTTGATTGGCAAAATTAACTAACGACATATTCAATAATTTATTTTTTTGGTAACATAATTACTAATTGATTTATTTATTTATGGTAATTTTTTTGGTGGCTATTTTATGGTAAAATTATATAATCATCAATTAATTATAACCTTGACTGACAAAATTAACTAACGACATGTTCAATAATTTATTTTTTTGGTAACATATTACTAATTGATTTATTTCTCTATGTTAAATTTTTTTGGTAGCGATTTATGGTAAAATTAAATAATTATCAATCAATTACGACTTTGATTGGCAAAATTAACTAACGATCACTAACTTGATTCATTTATTTATTTAGCATGTTCAATCAATTTATTTTTTTGCTAACGTAATTACTAAATGATTCATTTATTTATGACAAAATTATAGGAGTAACTTTGAGTGGCAATATTGACTTAGGACTAATTTGGTTCATTTATTTATTTAGCATGTTGAATCAATTTATTTTTTGCTAACATAATTACCAATTGATTCATTTATTTATGGGAAAATGTAATAATCACCAATCAGTTATAACTTTGATTGGAAAAGTTAAACTCATCAATTTTCTAAAACTCTATTCTAATAAAATCTCAAATTTGGGGACTTACCCTTTATAAAGGGTTTGTTTTAAAAGGGGGCTAAAGCTTGGGCTAAAATCGTGCCTAAATTTAAGAATTTTATTTGACATGACAAAATTCTATTGGTTAGTCCCCTGGATGACGTGGTGGGTCTGTCCCACCTAATAATTTTTCCTCTATCATGACCTTTATTTAGTTACTTAAAGAAAGTGAATAATTATTGATAGAAAATTGATTTAGTTACTTTAAACATATGGAAAATCATATATGAAAATTCTTTTATATAAATTAATTAAAACAACAACAATTGTTTAAATTAATGAGTTCTCCTCTCAAAATATGTCATTTAAAATACATAAGAAATTTGGAATTACTTGTTCATATAACAATACATAATTGAATAATATATAAAGTAAAAATATCAGAATTAAAGCAAAGCTTTTTAGGGATTTTTTAAAGAACAAAGATATATAATTTTAGCAATAAATAAATAAATAAATATTTTTTTTAAGAAAATTAAAACTCACAAAGTAAAAAAAATCGTTAGTACATAGTTTAAGAACATAAGAATGAAAAATAAGAATTACACAAAACATGTTTAGAAAAAGAATATGAATATACAACAACTTATTAACTATTTTATTTCTGCAAAAAAAAAGAGTATTCTATGGCAACAATGTGTTTTGTACATTATTTTTTTTTTGGGTACAATCAATAAGCATTATAAGTTCTTAAATAAATAAAAAATTTTCTAAAAAAATAAAAATTTTGCCATACTAATTCAGCCAATATAAAATGTTTGAATAAACTTTTTTTTAAACAAAAAATCAAACAAAATAAATTTAGAATAATTAAACAAATTAAGGAAACTCATCTAAAGATTATATTTAAGGATAAACAAAAAAAAATACCTTCCAACTTAATAAACAAAAGTTGTCTCAAGCAAATATTGAAACTCTCAAAAGGTTTTTCTAGGTAAAAAGATGTCTCAAATGAGATGAACTTAGATAAAGGAACAAAGTATTTATATAGTGAGGTATAGGGTTATTTTAGTAATTAACAGCTAAATGGCATTAATGTTAATTGATTGTAATTGATCAAAATTTTCATTTAACAATTAATTGAATAGAATTATTACTAATTGATTTTAATTGATCAAATTATTCAAAAATCAACTAATTAATCAATCAAAAGAAATTAATATATTTCCTAATCAACCTGAAGTAATAATTAATTTAATATTAGTAATTAACAACTAAATAGCATTAATGTTAATTGGTTGTAATTGATCAAAATTTTCATTTAACAATTAATTAAATAGAATTATTACTAATTGATTTTAATTCATCAAATTATTCAAATCAACTAATTAATCAATCAAATGTGATTAATATATTTCCCAATCAACCTAAAGTAATTAATTTATTTCCTTTTGTCCAACTTCCTCAGTTTTAATATATACTAGTTTAGAACCTGGTCGTTGCCCGGGAATGAAAAACAATACAAAAAGGTATTGTTGCAAAATCTACTACATTTTTTACGAAGTGGTTCAACTTTGAATTTTATAGCTTAAATAAGGGGTTGTACTAATACTGTCTAATGTTGGGTTAAAGTAATAACATAATGAAAAGGTCAATGGGATGTGTAGACACCAAAATTTGGGTTTAATTATTTTTGGGACAAGCCCATTAATTCTAGTTCAAGTTTATGTTGTAATTCCTTTTATGAGTCTTTGTAAGTGGGCTTATTTTTACTCAAATAAATTGAGCCCAAAAGGGGAAGGTCTCTAGAGTATAAAAGGCTAGTGAAGCCTAGGGTTTAGAGGAGTTTTTAGGTTTTTTTTTTTTAATTTTGAGAGCCGATTGTTGGCAACAGAAAACTTGAAAAAAAGAAAATAAAGTTCAAAAAAAGGGAGTAAACAGAGGGTTTGGTTTGGTGGGTTCAGTTTTGTAAAAGAAAAGTTGTAAGCAAAACAAAAAGAAAGTTTTCCTAGATCTCTAATGTGAGCAGTACGTGACTGAAGAATTAAAAAGCAAGGACCGAATCATTTTTTGCAGTTGGTAAAGAATCCCTTCGATGACTCATCATTTTATTCATATATATATATTGATTAATTAAATAGTTTTTCTGTTTCGTTTAATCGAATGCAGTACTTTGACTTTGTCTTGTTTCCTTTTCTGTTTTACTCTAGATTTAGGTAACTAGTTTTTGATTTTCTGCGATTTGGTCTTCTGTTCTCTTATGCTATGATTTCAGTTTCTATTTTAATGCAGTTTGGTCTCTTTAATTGTTATACGATGCACATAAAACCTGAAGGTTCATCCCGTGTTCACCTAAGTTCTTATTATTATTGCTATTAAGTCCAATTAGTTAGATTTAGTTTATTTTAGTCCCTGAGTTTATGATTTGTTTAATTTATTTTGGTTTTTTATATATTATTATTTCATAATCTATTTAGATGTTAATTGGTTTAAGATTTTTTTAAAAAAATAACTTAGTTTATTTAAATCCAAATTAGGATTAGGTCATATGCATTCATGTTTAATTAATGTCATTTAATTTTACGTTATTAACTGTTGCACGCCATCTTTAATTGTCGGTGACCATAATCTCTCTGATGAAGGACTTTCTGAGAGTGATCGAAGATTCGGGACTCTCTGAAAGTTTCTGAGGATGAGATGGTCTTTTTCGGGATGCTTCAGGGTTCTGAGCACATATCCCGGAAATGATTGTCAATAACCCGAGATTATGTTAATTGACCTTAATTAACTTGAACACTGCATTCATTTTTCATCATTCAGCATACATGCATT
>AWWV01012334.1:0-11387 GCA_001974805.1 Corchorus capsularis | reverse complement strand
TCAGCTTTAGTTTTTATTTATGTTGATTTGATTTTTCTGCATGTCGGTATTGGTAAAAGGTTTGTTTGTCCCTTCTGCACTCACACCACTTTTTTGCATTACATGCATCAGCCCGAACCCGGGGCTTGAATTTTGTACCCTTTAGATCGGAGGTGAATTAGCTAACCTTCGTGGGATCAATTGAGATCCCCGTATGGGTTATGTGAAAAACCTCCACCCAAATTGAACCCTTTTCAATGAGCCTATAATGGGTGAGAATTGGGGGCCTTACTAGCCTAGAGTGGGCGACAGTGAGGACAATTTGGGAACCTTTAGAAGAGTCTGACAAAAAAGTCCAGCATATAGTGTGAGAAAGCCAGCCTGTATAGAGCCAAACCCTTGAAATGAGTGTATAAGACACAAAGAAGGGACACTTCTAACCTTTATACTTTTACCATTTCTTAAATTTGGACCATAGAGTGGGTATGCCCATTACTCACAATAGGAGACTACCTGCCCTAGGGCAACTTTTGCCCATTCCTTGGCTTTTAAATAATGTATTAAGGGGCATCCTTTTGTTATCTTTTCATAATTTCAATTTCTTTATTATTTTCCTCATATTCTGTTACTAACATTTCTTTTTGTTTTGGTTTTCTCTTTCTTGACCTTTTCTTTTGGATCTTAACAATTTGTACTCATATTTCATTATTTGTCACACATATGAAGAATTTCAATTAGATACCAGTTGGTGGTAATTGAAATTTCGATGTGGGGAGAGACAATTTTGAAGATCTTGGTGGAAGATTCCGGAGGATCTTCTAAATTGTCTTTTCAATACTTCATCTGCATTCATACATGGCATTCATCATGCAATCGTCATACATGTTTTTACATGCCAACAAATGAAGGGCTTTAACTGGATGCTAGTTTGAACCAGTTAAAAGTCCAGATGTGGGATATGAAATTCATAAAACTTCGATGGAAGATTCCGGGTTGTTTTGTGTGTTTCATTTCTTATGGCAAATTTGTTTTGTATTCATTAATAATGTTGGGTTACTGATTCATGATACAATCGGTTTGTCAGTTTAAAAGATAGCTCGACCTAAAAAGGAACCAACGCAAGTGTACGTGTACGGTACAAGGTCAAGGGTTAAAAAGATGGAAGAGCAGGCCGCAGAAATCCAACAGTTAAGGCAGTCACAGGGAGAAATGAGGCAGTCGCAAGAAGAAATGAGGCAGGAACAAGGCCTTATAAGGGAACAATTGGGTACAATAATGGGGATGTTGCAGCGGTTATCGGGAGAGAAAGCTCCCGCTAAAAGCACTCAGACATTGGAACAGCCAACTGCAGTGGTATCGGAAGCAAGCTCAGTAGCTGTGACATTTGTGGTAGAGACTGAAAATGTAAGCACAATGCAGTCAACTTTGCCCATTCCTCCATACAATCCTTACATGTACCCTCGTGTATCAGGGGGGAAATATGCCTTCCCAACAGCATCAGGAACGACAAGCGGGCCTTTCGTGCCTCGTCCTTCAATCTTTCAATCTGGAGCTGCAACTTCATTTGTTCCACCATCACTAGACTACTCTTATCTTTAAGCTCCTGGGGTGGCAGCTACTAGGCCCATCGAGTTGTTAGACGATGATGACACCAGGAGAATAGTGAATGAAGCAAACGATAAGTTATGGAGTCGGATGGAAGAAAGGCTTAATGGTATAGGAGGAAATAAGACTTAGTTTAAAGGAGTGGAGAATTTGGCACTGGTCAAAGATTTGGTTATCCCACCAAAATTCAAGTTTCCTGATTTTGAGAAATTTGATGGAACGATGTCTCCGGGGGACCATGTCACCACATATGTCCGTCAAATGCAGCCATATAGCACGGACGACAAGGTCCTTATGCATTATTTTCAATGGAGTCTCACGGGGTCTGCGAGAACGTGGTACAATAAGCTGGACCGTAACCAGGTGGAAACTTGGGACGATATGGCTAACGTTTTCTACGCCCAATATAAATAATTGGAAGATTTGGCACCTAATAGGGAATCGTTGCTGAACATGAAGAGGAAGCCAGGGGAATCAGTCACTGAGTATGGCCAACGCTTCAGGGACAAGGCTTTGCAAGTAAATCACACAATGAAAGAGTGTGAGATGGGTACCACCTTCTTGAAAACGTTGCCGAAGGGGTATTTTAGAGAATTATACCAGACAGCAGTGGAATCTTTTAGCAAGTTGATAGTAGCTACAGAGGTATATAAAGCTGGAGTTAGAACAGGTACAATAGAGGATGCTGAGAAGAAGAGTTCAGTTAATCCGAAGAAGAAGGAAGGGGAGGTCCATGAAGTTGAACAGAGTAGTTTCAGGCCGAGAAATCAAGGGCAGTACTACCGTCCTCGCTCGCCTCAAAATTATGGGTACTCTTATCCTTACCAACCGTACGGATATTATGCACCACTGCAGCAGAACCCATACTATTATCATTATCCTGATAGTGTTAATGCAACAAGTGGAACACCCTTTCGCCCAAGGCCATCTAGCCCGTACTCTTTTCAGCCAACACTGCAGAAGACCCAAACTAGTACTGCTAAAAGTGACCCAGTGAAACAGAGGGTCCCTATTGACCCTATCCCTTATACCTATACCAAACTTTTGCCTCAATTGTTGCAACAACGTTTGCTAACAAGGTTGTCGTATCAGAATCCTATAAATCACCCACAACCGACCTGGTATAAGGCCAATGGCCACTGTGACTATCACTCCGGATCCGAAGGGCATGCTACTGAAGATTGCTTGAAGCTAAAATATGCAGTGCAAGAGTTGGTGAGATCTGGGAAACTGAGTTTTGCTCAGGCCAATCCTTTGCCGAACCATGGGGGAGGACAAGTGTCAATGGTCGGAACCGGAGAATTTATCAAAAGAAGGATTCAGGATGTATCTACCCCGATGTCTAAGGTTTATGAAGCTTTGGTGAAAGCAGATATGATATGTCCAGGAGAGTTTGGACTTGAGGAGATGGAGAGGGTCATGGTATTCATGAGTGTTGCAGTTTCAAAGAACAAGTACAAAGATTGATGGATGATAGGAGGATAGAGTTTTATACGGAGAAAGATATAAGTGAGGTGAATGTCATAATTAAGGAGACATCTCAACCTTTCGTACCAGCTCCACCTAAGGTGAAACCATCTCAACCATTCGTGCCAAAACCACCTTCCGTCTTACCAAACCACATGCATGGGTCAGTGGCACCCGTTGTTGTGACACCTCCACAGCCGTTTCCTTATACGGACAACCGCCAAGTCCCATGGAAGTATGAGTTCAACGTCATTACACAGGCTGGAGAAGGCAGTTCAGCCAATGTAACTGGTGTTGGTAGGATGACCAGGAGCGGAAGAGTATATTCACCTAAGTTGTCTAAAGCTGTTCAGAAGAAGGGGGATGAGAATTTAGTTCCAGTAAGGCCAACAAGAGAATCTGGAGAAGCATCTAGATTAGGAGATGATAAAGTTGTTGAAAAGACCGTCTCTGAGCATGATGCTTGTGAGTTTCTGAAGATTATAAAGCAGAGTGAATACAGCGTGATTGAACAGCTGAACCGATTGCCAGCTAGGATTTCTATCCTTAGTTTGTTGTTAAATTCAAAGGCACATCGAAATGCACTTTTACGGGTCTTAAGCCAGTCTTATGTGTCACAGAATATCAGTGTCAATGATTTCTATCGTCTGACAGGGAATATATCGGCTGCTGGTTTTATCACTTTTTCAGATAAGGAGATTAAGCAGGGTATGAGGAATAGTATCAAGGCTTTGCATATCACTATAAAATGCAAAAATATGAGTGTAGGCCATGTTCTTGTTGATAATGGTTCGGCTTTGAATATAATGCCACGGAAGATGTTATGACAATTGCCAGTAGAGGAATCGTATATTCAAACCAATCATATGGTAGTGAAGGCCTTTGATGGTACCCGAAGGAGTGTGATTGGCGAGGTAGAAATTCTAATGGAAGTGGGATCAGTGCTTTTTAACTTGCGATTTCAAGTTCTTGACATAAATCACCTATCCTACTCGTGTTTGCTGGGAAGACCTTGGCTACACTTAGCAGGAGCTGTTCCTTCTTCTCTGCACCAAATGGTGAAATTCTCTACTCCTAAGAAATTCGTTGAAGTACATGGAGAGGAAGACTTCATAGTTGCAAGTACGTGTGGCTTTTCCTATGTTGAGCCACCAGAAGAATCATATGAATGTTCGTTTAGAGCTTTTGAAGTGGCACAGGCCATTCCTAAGGAACCAAAGGATTATTCTGTCATGGGTGTTCTGGTCTTGAAGAAAAGTGGATGGAAATAAGGTCGAGGCTTAGGAAAAGACTTGCAAGGGATTTCCCGTACTGTCAACACACCTATCCATGATTCTATCTTTGGATTAGGATTCAAGCCAACAGAAAAGGATTGGGCTGAAGCTGAGGAAAACTAAAAGCAAAGGAGACTAGCCAGAATGGGGGAGAAAGTGAAAGAAAAGAAAATGGAATTCCCACCGCTGTTTGAGACTTTCCGTTCTACGGGATGGATAAAGGGTGCTGCACCTGAAGAGTCGAAGATTGAAGAGAAGCTTCAGGGTTTGACCATTAATGCTGTTTCAGAAGAGGTGTCAGAGGAAGATGACTGCCCTTGGATTCGACAATTGGCCCCTGGAGAAGTTTTGAAGAATTGGGTGGAATATGAGAGAGCAATTCATGTTACTGATCTAGAAATGTAATTAGCTTTCATCTCAAAAGTTGTTTCTCTTTTCTAGATGTTTGAATAATTGGACATTTCCATGTCATGTTTTTCTTTAGGTTTATGTTAGCCTTTCATCTAGAAATGAAATGCACATCAGAAGTTTCCTTTTCGCATTCTTCACTCATTCTCATTCATTTACTTTTCTATTTTTCTTTTTCTTCTTTGCTTATTTCTCTTATTTAGCATGTATATATATATATCTATATATTTCGTTATTTTATTTCTCAGGCCGACTGACGATGAATGCAAAGACGCTCAAGACGAGCCAGGGTTCAATTTCGAAAATCCAGTTTATGCTGACGAACCCGACGATGAAGACACTGAAGATCAGACTCCACCCTTAGACCCTTTGAGATTGGTTGAACAGGAGGAGAAGCAGATATTACCGCATAAGGAACCCACTGAATTGATTAATATAGGGACAGAAGAAGACCCTAGGGAAGTGAAAATTGGTACCACCTTGACAGAGGGAAGGAGGCAAGAATTGATAGATTTATTGAAAGAGTAAGCAGATGTGTTTGCTTGGTTATATCAGGACATGCCTGGTTTGGATCCAGAAATTGCCGTACATAGGTTGCCTATCAGGTTAGATTGCAAGCCGGTTCAACAGAGATTGAGAAGAATGAAACCGGAAATGTTGCTGAAGATTAAAGAAGAAGTAGAAAAACAACTTAATGCAGGATTCCTAGAGGAAGCCAAGTACCCAGAGTGGCAAGCAAATATAGTCCCGGTGCCAAAGAAGGATAGGAAGGTGAGGATGTGCGTGGACTATCGGGATCTTAACCGAGCTAGCCCAAAGGATAACTTCCCTTTGCCACACATCGATGTCTTAGTTGATAATACAGCCGGATACTCTTTATTCTCATTTATGGATGGTTTCTCAGGATACAATCAGATCAAGATGGCGCCAGAAGATAAAGGAAAGACTGCATTTGTGACCGCATGGGGCGTTTTCTGTTATAAAGTAATGCCATTTGGGTTGAAGAACGCCGGGGAAACATACTAGAGGGCAATGGTAGCTTTATTCCATGACATGATGCACAAAGAGATAGAGGTTTATGTGGATGATATGATCGCTAAAGCTCGGTCTGCCCAGGAACACATAGTGAATTTGAGGAAGCTTTTTGAGAGGCTCCGAAAATTTCAACTTAAGCTTAATCCAGCCAAGTGTACTTTCGGAGCTACATCAGGAAAGTTACTAGGTTTTGTGGTTAGTGAGAAAGGAATTGAGGTAGATCCAGATAAAGTAAAAGCTATTCAGAATTTGCCCCCTCCAAAGAGTCAGAAGGAAGTTAGTGGATTCTTAGGAAGACTGAATTACATAGCCAGGTTCATTTCACAGTTGACGGCTAAATGTGATCCTATCTTCAAGTTGTTGAGGAAGAGGAGCCCAGGAGAATGGGATGAGGAGTGTCAAGTAGCTTTCGATAAGATCAAAGAATACTTATCAAATCCTCCAATTTTGGTATCACCGGTGAAGGGAAGACCTTTGATTTTATATATGTCTGTCTTTGAAAGCTCAATGGGATGTGTATTGGCACAACAAGATGAGAATGAGAAGAAAGAGCGGGCAATTTACTACCTGAGCAAGAAGTTCACTGATTATGAAGCCAAGTATTCAGATTTAGAAAGAATGTGTTGTGCATTAGCTTGGGCAGCCCATCGGTTACGACAATATATGATATACCACACTACGTGGTTGGTGTCCAAATTGGATCCGATCAAGTATGTGTTTGAAAAGCCGGGGTTATCCGGAAGAATTGCAAGGTGGCAGGTGCTTTTATCAGAATACGATATAGTTTATGTCTCCCAGAAAGCCATCAAGGGAAGTGCTATAGCAGAATTTTTAGCAGACCGAGCTAGCGAAGATTATGAACCGGTGCATTTCGAATTCCCAGATGAGGACTTGATGTTTGTAGGTCAGATTGAGGAGGAAAAGAAGAAATGGAAGATGTATTTTGACGGGGCATCAAACTTGTCAGGACATGGGATAGGTGCAGTATTGATATCCCCAGAAGGTGATTATTTCCCGGCTACAGCCCGACTGGAATTTCCTGCCACCAACAATGTGGCTGAGTATGAAGCATGCATCCTAGGGATTCAAATGGCTTTGGATAAAAAAGTGGAAGAAATAGAGGTATATGGAGACTCAGCCTTGGTGATTTATCAGATGAAAGGGGAATGGCAGACAAAGGAGCCAAGGTTGGTTAAGTACAGGGATTACATGGTAGATTTGATCAAGTCATTTGAAAAAGTCTCCTTCCACTATTTGCCTAGGGAAGAAAATCAGTTGGCCGATGCATTAGCAACTCTGACGTCAATGTTTAAGGTAAGAACGGATATTGAGATTCAGCCAATCCAAATCCAGATAAGAGATTCCCCTGCACATGTGCTGAGTGTAGAAGAGGAGGTGGATGGGAACCCATGGTACTTTGATATTCTCCAATATATCAAATACCAAAAGTACCTAGAGCATGCCACTGATTATGACAAAAGGGTGATTAGGAGAATGGCAACAGGATATCTCTTAGAGGGTGAAACTCTGTATAAGAAGAGTCGTGATCAAACATTACTTCGGTGTGTAAGCTCGATGGAAGCCAAGAGGGTTATAGAGGAGGTACACGAAGGATCATGTGGACGCCATGCAAGTGGTCATAAGATGGCAAGGCAGATTATGAGAGCTGGATACTATTGGTTGTCCTTGGAAACAGATTGTATTAATTATGTCAGGAAATGTCACCAGTGCCAAATTTACGGGGATCAGATCAATGTTCCTCCAAACCCACTACATGTCATGTCAGCTCCGTGGCCTTTCTCTATGTGGGGTATAGATGTGATTGGAGTTATTAACCCCAAGGCCTCAAATGGACACAAGTTTATTCTTGTTGCAATTGACTACTTCACAAAATGGGTTGAGGCAGCTTCATATGCGAGTGTCACCCAGGCGGTAGTCACCAAGTTCATCAAAAAGGAGATTATCTGTCGATATGGGTTACCAGAGAGGATTATTACAGACAATGCGACTAATTTGAACAAAGGGTTGGTTGATGCAACATGCAAACAATTCAAGATAATTCATAGCAACTCGACCACTTACCGTCCAAAGATGAACGGAGCAGTTAAGGCAGCCAATAAGAACATCAAGAAGATTTTGGAGAAGATGACAGAGACTTATAGAGATTGGCATGAGAAACTCCCTTTTGCCTTGCATGCTTATCGGACTTGTGCTAGAACTTCAACAAGGGCAACCCCGTACTCATTAGTATACGGGATGGAAGCAGTGGTACCAATTGAGGTTGAGATACCTTCCCTAAGGGTTTATAGAGAAATCAAACTGGATGATGCTGAATGGGTTCGAGAGAGATATGATCAGTTGAATTTGATTGATGAGAAAAGACTAACGGCTCTTTGCCACGGTCAGATGTATCAAAAGAGGATGGAGCGGGCATTCAATAGGAAAGTACGCCCAAGGCACTTTAAATAAGGGGATTTGGTGCTTAAAAAGATCATACTAGTGCAAAGTGATCCAAGAGGCAAGTGGACACCAAACCGGGAGGGTCCGTATGTGGTAAGGAAAGTTTTTTCTGGCGGAGCATTGATTTTGCAAGAAATGGATGGGGACGTGTTATCTAAACCCGTCAATGCAGATGCGGTAAAGAAATACTATGCGTAAGGTCCAAAAAAAAAAGCAAAAAAAAAGGCGAAAAAAAAAGAAAAGGTTTCCAAAAAAAGAGGTTAGAAAAAAGAAAGGAATAAAAGGGAGGGGTTCGAGTTGAAAACCCGCAAAGGGCGGCTTGGACCCAATGGGGGTCACTTGAGTTGAAAACCCGAAAAGGACGGCTCAGGTGAAGGTTGGAAAAGGGGGAACCTTGAGTTGAAAACCTGTAAAGGGCGGCTCAAGGGAAGCGTGGAACGTATAGTTGTCAACGGAAAAAGTTTCAAAAGAGCATCTCTTAAGGTCAAAAGGGTGAGGTTCTAGTCCAGACTGAGTTGGGAACAGCAACACCAAAATTCGAAATCTTCGGCAACGTTTCTATATCGTCGTCGGAGTATTCATCATCATGAGGTTCTATTTTTCTAAATTTCTTTGCTATGTTCATGTATGGAATCTTTCTCTGTACATGTGTCTTATTGTATATATTTCCTTATTTATTAATAATAAAACTTCTTTGTTTGCTTCTTTCTGAATGATTGCATTTTATAAAGGTTAACATTGGTTTTCTTTGAAAATCAAAATCTAAAAAACTTGCATGGAATTGTTCTCAATATGCTCAGTTATGGGGTAAAAGAAATAAATGTTCACTTGGGGCAAAAGAGAAAGAAGATGAATTCCACAACTATGATAGTTGGCAGAAATGTAAAGGAAATGAGTTGGGGTAAGGCGAGAAGAAAAGACAAAGGAATCAGGAACGTACATGCGAACTACGATTGAGGAATTTTAAGAAACAGGGACCTTTAACGAAAGGAAACTCAAAAGCATATCATGAACAGTGTCTGGTATTGCATCATCCATCAGCATGCATTGTCATTGCATTTGCATACTCATACATCTTAACTTTCATCAAAGCATGATTTGTTTTGAGAAGTAGGTATTTGGAGCGATCTAGTGCGGTCTTTTTCAAAAGGTTCACATGCAGGCAATCCAGTGCGATCATTCAAAAAAGTTTTCGAAGATCAGAGTTGATCTCATTCCAAGAAGTTTTCAACGATCAGAGTTGATCTCATTTCAAGAAGTTTTAATGATCAAAGTTGATCTCAGGATGATCCGGTGTGGTCATTCCAAGAAATTTTCAGCGGTCAGAGTTGATCTCATTTCAAGAAGTTTTCAATGATCAGAGTTGATCTCAGATTAATCCGGTGTGGTCATTCCAAGAAGTTTTTGGAGTTCAGAGTTGATCCCCAATTGATCCGGTGCGGTCATTCCAAGAAGTTTCCGAAGATCAGAGTTGATCTCATTCCGAGAAGTTTCCAACGATCAGAGTTGATCTCATTCCAAAAAAGTGTTTGAAGATCAGAGTTGATCTCATTCCAAGAAATTTTCAACGATCAGAGTTGATCTTATTCCAAGAAGTTTCCATGGTCAGAGTTGATCTCATTTCAAATAGTGTTCCATGATCAGAGTTGATCTCATTCCAAGAAGTTTCCAACGATCAGAGTTGATCTCATTCCAAAAATTGTTTTAAGATCAGAGTTGATCTCATTCCAAGAAATTATCCATGATCAGAGTTGATCTCATTTTAAGAAGTTTTAGATTATCAGAGTAGATCCCATTTCAAGTAGTTTTCCATGATCAGAGTTGATCTCATTTCAAGAAGTTTTCGATGGTCAGAGTTGATCTCGAGTTGATCCAATGCAGTTGGTTAAGAAGTTCAAGTTTGAAGAGAATGAGCGGAAATAAGAAAAAGAGTTCAAGCATAATGGTGTCTACGTCTTTGTGTACTTCCTATTCATCTAGAAATACGAAAAGAACGTCTATACGTCTTTCTAGATTCACAGAAAGTCCACAAAGAGGGGCAGCTGTAGACACCAAAATTTGGGTTTAATTATTTTTGGGACAAACCCATTAATTCTAGTCCAAGTTTATGTTGTAATTCCTTTTATGAGTCTTTGTAAGTGGGCTTATTTTTACTCAAATAAATTGAGCCCAAAAGGGGAAGGTCTCTAGAGTATAAAAGGCTAGTGAAGCCTAGGGTTTAGAGGAGTTTTTAGTTTTTTTTTTTAATTTTGAGAGCCGATTGTTGGCAACAGAAAACTTGAAAAAAAGAAAATAAAGTTCAAAAAAAGGGAGTAAACGGAGGGTTCGGTTTGGTGGGTTCAGTTTTGTAAAAGAAAAGTTGTAAGCAAAACAAAAAGAAAGTCTTCCTAGATCTCTAATGTGAGCAGTACGTGAATGAAGAATTAAAAAGTAAGGACCGAATCATTTTTTGCAATTGGTAAAGAATCCCTTCGATGACTCTTCATTTTATTCATATATATATATATATATATATTGATTAATCAAATAGTTTTTCTGTTTCGTTTAATCGAATGCAGTACTTTGACTTTGTCTTGTTTCCTTTTCGGTTTTATTCTAAATTTAGGTAACTAGTTTTTGATTTTCTGCGATTTGGTCTTCTGTTCTCTTATGCTATGATTTCAGTTTCTATTTTAATGCAGTTTGGTCTCTTTAATTGTTATACGATGCACATAAAACCTGAAGGTTCATCCCGTGTTCACCTAAGTTCTTATTATTATTGCTATTAAGTCCAATTAGTTAGAGTTAGTTTATTTTAGTCCCTGAGTTTATGATTTGTTTAATTTATTTTGGTTTTTTATATATTATTATTTCATAATCTATTTAGATGTTAATTGGTTTAAGATTTTTTAAAAAAAATAACTTAGTTTATTTAAATCCAAATTAGGATTAGGTCATATGCATTCATGTTTAATTAATGTCATTTAATTTTACGTTATTAATTGTTGCACGCCACCTTTAATTGTCGGTGACCATAATCTCTCTGATGAAGGACTTTCTGAGAGTGATCGAAGATTCGGGACTCTCTGAAAGTTTCTGAGGATGAGATGGTCTTTTTCGGGATGCTTCAGGGTTCTGAGCACATATCCCGGAAATGATTGTCAATAACCCGAGATTATG